>ML788205.1:111779-150653 GCA_009831015.1 Picea engelmannii | reverse complement strand
TGATTGCATTTCAAGTACAATGTCCAACTATAACCCATCATGGGATGTAATTTCCCACTGAGACATCATGGGTGTGAATTAACTTGGCATGTAGTTGGGTTTCATGAGTGTAAATTAATTTTGAGTGTAGTTTCACTTTCTCCCTAATCGCAAGGATTTTCAACAACGAGGACATGTTATTGTCACACTATCCATTAAGGAATTCTAAACAATGAAACATCGCCCCAACACCATTGATAATTGTCCAACAATTGGCTTTGTCCCTAATACCACAAGCATTAGACCTTAGACCAAAATCATTGTTATTTGTTTGATGGGATATTTGTCTAGGGTTATGAGTGTATCGACCTTGCCACTACTCTCGATGTTCCTAATGTGGACTCTACTCCAATGTCATGATATAAATCTTGTGATTGTGGGGTATTGACACTTGTTCTAAGTGAAATAATATATTAACACTTGTAGGGGTATTGACACTTGTCCTAGATTATTGTTATTATTATTATTATATCAATTATATATATTATATTAAATAATATTTAATTGATATATATTAATTATATTAAAAACAATAATAAAAATAACAAAGCATAAAAAATAAAATAAAATAACAAATTTCAAACAAAATAGCAAAAAAAATATAAACCTCGAATTGTGTAATGAGCCCGTACCCATTCAAACACAAAAACACTAGAGCCCACAACAACACTAGAGAGAAACCCCCTAAAACCCCACCATTATAGCCCAGTGAGAGGGAGGAGAAAAGACACGAGAGGGAGGAGACAACCTTGTGCAGTAGTGCAAAACCCCCCAAAACCCGACCGCCATTCAATTGAACCCAGCGAGAGGGACGAGAGAACCCCCATGCAGTGGAGATAAAGAGGCCCTACACCTACACAACGAATTGTGATAGTTGACTCCAACACACTTGATCAAGTGATGTCGAGACTAAGGGAGAGAGAAAGAATGGTGAGTACCTCTGCACACTTGAATTTACATTGCTAATTCGAGATTAGTATTTTTGTTTTTACAGGTTTGGTTAGTTCCATTTTTGTGTTGGAAGGAGATGGACATCTCTCCTTATTCTTCCATTCCTATACACCCTAAGAATTGGATTTTGTATGCCTTCTTCTCCCTTTCCCATATGCCCTAAGAATAAACCCTAAGAATTGTTTTTATGCAATATTTAGATCCCTAAGAATTGGATTGCCTGTGCCTTCTTATCCCTTGCGCATATGCCCTGTTGTCCAATGAATTATTTTTATTCAATATTTAGATCCCTTCAAGAGTGATTGCACTTATGTCCGCTGGTAAAAACATAGGAAGAATTAGGATGATGCATAAACCAATCATTAGTTTCTTCTAAGATAGGAAAGAGGTGCTTTTTTACACTTCTATGGGTAACACATGATATGTTTATGATGTGATATAGTGAGGATGTGCACCTAAGTTTAATGAATAGGGTCCAAACATAGAAATCCAAACTTATCTTAGTATGGAAGGGAACTTTTGAAGCAATTGATGAAGTGAAGAGGGACAAAAAACACTCTTAAGCCTTTAAAATATCAATTAAGAATTATAGTTAGTGCATGAAAGTGAAGTATTTTAGCAGGCATACAATACTAGACTATGTTGTTAGATGACACTTAGATAAAGGAGTAGCGTAGTAGGATATATCTCTAGCTCGAGTGGTGGAAATACCTCATGGTTTATCCAACAATTGCATGTAGATTATTTTGTCATTCCTTGACCCACATTTTTCCAATAAGTGAACTGAATTAGTGAAGCATTATTATATTACATCTAGGCACTATATCCAAGAATAAAACTAGTCATTTGGTTTAGCTAGCAAAAGTGTGCTAGATCTATCCCTAAATTCAAAAGAGAACAATAGATCTAGTCAAATAGATTCAATTCGAATTGAATTTTTGAAAGAATACACATCATGTAACTTAAGGGATCCCTTTGACCCTAATTCTTTAACATCTAAAAAGGTATTTATATTTTCAAAAATATTCTTATCCATGTGGGCTCTCATTTCCATCTAGGTTCTAGTCTTCTTAATGACATCCCAATTCCTCATATGCATTTTTTCTTTCCATGTTGGATATTTTAGGGATTTATCAAGGTCTTTAAATGATGAGCTAATGAAATCATTCTCTAACTATATATCTTAATATATATTCAGTAATAACAAAAGAAGGATCCACATATATAGACTTACCTTTTGATGAAGAGGGATTATGGCTCTTCCCACTATCATTTTGAGATCAATTGTGTGCTTGGCAATGTCCTATATTCACTCTTCAACTTCTTCCTCATTGTTGGGTGTATATTTCTTAGGGAAAGTTTACCTAAGGTGACCATACATATGAAGGATGGGGCACCAAAAAGGAATCTTAACATTGTCTATCTCCTGACAATAAGAACAATTCTCCACTTGGATATCAATTCCTTCAAGCAATCCATCTCCCAAGTTCATTTCCACAAAAATCTTAGCCATTGAGGTCTTGTCTAGGAAGCATGTTTTATCATCAATATCCAACATCGATCAAACTAGGAGGTCATCCATCAAACTATGTGACACATGCCTCCAAATGCGCAAACAAGTTGACCACTCCAATATTTGTAATGTGGCATGACATGAGAGGTCCATGTGCATGAAGAATATCCCCAAACTGCCTATGCCATTCTGACCAATTCCTTGACAGTTGTAAGATTGCATTGAGAGTTGTGAACAAAATCAGGAGTTGTGAAGATACCTTGGGAGATGTGAAAATTACAAATGTCATAATGAATCCCATGTAGTGTCCACTTAGCCACAATGTCCATTCACCATTAATCCGACCAATATGTAATTGTGTCCTTTGAATAATGGCTTGTCCCATTTGTCCTTTTTGGATGGAGTGAGCCAAGGTAATTAAAACATTTGTCATTTTTTGGATGGAGTGAGTCAAGGTAATGGAAAAAAACAATAATGGACAACAACAACATCGTCACTTATCCCATTGTCAATAACTTGCACCCATGCCTTAGCCTTTACAATTTGTAGCCATCGATGGGTTATGAGTCAATAACAACTCTCGTATTTGTTACTTAACAATGTACTTTACTCTCAATTGCTTGCTCCCTTTTGACATGTATAGGCCACCTTTACCTTTCTACCCTTTCTTCTCCTTGGGTCGAGGAATCACATCCTCCACCTTAGCCACCTTGGTTCCCTCTTCCCTAATCATGACCTCCATTTGTGTTGTTAGTATGTGAGATGGAGGTCCTAAGGTGCTAAGTATGTAATGGTGGGGTTGGTTGTTAAGATGATAGGGAGTTAGGTTTTAAGGGAATGTGTTTCACCTTATTTTTTACACTAAATGAAAAAAAAATGCATCATAACATCTTCATAAATGATGCCCATGCAGCCAAATGCATGTGGAATATGTGTCACTTATCATGCAACATGGATTAGGTAGATACCCTATCTTACCA
Source organism: Picea engelmannii (assembly GCA_009831015.1). Lineage (NCBI taxonomy): Eukaryota > Viridiplantae > Streptophyta > Pinopsida > Pinales > Pinaceae > Picea > Picea engelmannii. Next base: position 147,170 of record ML788205.1, on the reverse strand, counting down.
CCACTTCCCTTTCCACCCTTAAGTCCTTATTTAATTACATAGGTTTATTTAATTATAACAATTTGATTTGGAGTTGCACCATATCTCACATTTGGAACTTTTTCCCCTTGAAACATTTTCAAACATATGATAATAATAATCTATTTTTAAGGTCACGACCAAACCAAACACCAAATTGGTGTATGGAACCCAATCTTTTAGCTCGAATTAGGTATGCTTTTACACCATCCAAGTTAGCAATTACACATTTATGCCATATAATTTACTTACAATCATGAAGCCAAATACCAAGGGGTTATTAGTCCCTCCATGAGACTTCTTACAATCATGGCGCCAAATGCCAAGGGGTTATGAGTCCCTACATGGGACTTTTAGCTTATTTTTTTTGTACTTTCTCTTTGTTGGTCCAATTAGTCCCTATATGGAACTTTTATCTCGTGTGTTATGAACTTTCTCTTTATTGGTCCAATTAGTTGCTACATGGGATTTTTAGCTCCATGTACACTTTCTCTCTATTGGTTCAATCGTACATCTACAAAATAGAAAAATATTTCTTAAGTTTACCTAGGACATTTGAAAATTTCATATTAATCTGGGTTTTGAGAATATTTAATATGTGGATTTATTGTTTTTCTTATTGGATTTGGGGAAATGTCTCTTGCGATTTCTAGGGTATTATGTCAAAAGCTAAAAATAATAATTTTCCTTCAACTCTATAATTTTTAATAGAGGCTACCTATTCAACTCTGCAAGTTTTAATGGAGGCTACCTATTCATATGTGAAGATGGAAGGAGGTGGAAATTAGATGAATATGAGGGAAATGGAGGCTACCTATTCATATATGAAGGTGGAAGGAGGTGGAAATTAGATGAATATGAGGGAATATATTTTTATTTTCCATTTTTCAAAAAACTACTAGGTTACCAATTCATGTATGAAGGTATGCATGAGGTCGAAATGAGATGAAGATGAGGGAATTTATGTTCATTTTCCATTGTTCAATATGGTTTAGCATGTGTTTTTGTTGTTGTCGGGATTTGGTGGTCTGTGCTTGTCATGGTATAGTCTAGAATTTGGTGGGTGGTGTGTTCTTGTCATGGGTTTTTTAGATGTATTATCAGCTATGATATATAGTTGTGGTTATCTTGGTTGTTGTGGTGCACTATGAGTTTCCTATATATGGTCTCTAATATGGTGATTGGTCGTGGTTTTATTAGAGATCGTGGTGTACTATAGAATTTAGTGGGCCATGAATTGTGCTCATTGTGGCATAGCCTGAAATTTTATGGGTGCTCTATGTTTTCCATGGGTTTCATGGTTATGGTCTCGATTATGGTTTTTTTTGTGGTTGTCTTGGTGATCATGGTGCACTCTAAAATTTGGTTTTTTTTCCATGTTTTCCATTCCTCTCTTGGGTTTGGTATCGATTATGGTGTTTTGTAGTGGTTGTCGATGTGTGGTAAAACATTTCATGGAGGAGGGTTGTTTTTCCATAGGATTGTGGGTAGTTTCATTGCTACCTCTTGCATACACTGGTAGATTGGTTGAAATTGTTGGTATTTGGCACATAGAAAGGGATGTGTTTTCCTTGTGATAGTTTTCTTCAAATTGGATTTGTCCATATGTGTTTTCTTTTCGAGTTGGTCTTTAGCACATAGAAAAGTATGTGTTTTCCTTGTTAACATGTTTTTTGGTTTGGATCTATCCTTGTGTGTTTTCTATTTTTATGTGATATGGGTTTCATGTTGTTATGTCCCATGTTCAAACCTAGGTTTCTTTGATTCCTACAAAACTATTATTGTTTCCCTATAGTATTGGGGTTTAGGATGGCCTTCTGGAAGTTGACAATGCAACACATGGGAGTTTGCGAAAATTAGAGGCATTTTGTGTCATGTGGTTCCTCTTCCTTGAGTAGAGGATGCCTAGTTGGGTTCTCCTAGTCTAATATTTATATTTTTCTATACCATTTCTAGAAGTTATGGCATTTCTCAAGTTCAAGTGAGAATTTTTTGTTTAGGTTCATTTTAAAGACAAAAGAGCATAGTTTTGTATATTTTTAATTTCAAAAATTTTCAATTAGTTTTGGAACTTGTGCCTAAGATTGTATATGTTATTTACTTGCAATAAAACTTATGTATATGTTATCGTATATCTTCTTCTTTTTCTGGCGGTTGCACTATTGTTAACCATCGCCATAACTAACTTATTCTTCAACTTGGATTGAACAAAACTAATATTTGTATAGTTCTACTCTTGGCTTGAACAAAACTAATATTTGTATAGTTCTACTCTTGTATTGAACAAAACTAATATTTGTATAGTTCTACTCTTGCCTTGAAAAAAACTAATATTTGTATAGTTCTACTCTTGTATTGAACAAAACTAATATTTTTATAGTTCTACTCTTGGCTTGAACAAAACTAATATTTGTATAGTTCTACTCCTGTATTGAACACAACTAATATTTTTTTAGTTCTACTCTTGGATTGCCTTAGACATATTGCCAACTAAAGCACCCAATATTTGCAACACACTAACTGATGGTTGGATTTCTTAGTCCATAGAATTAACCCTCATCTTCAATGGACATTTCTTATAATAATTCTAATTTGCACAAATCCAACAAACAACAACCTTAATATTATTTTTTTCTTAGATCCATATGATAAATTTATCATGTCCTTAGTGTTTTCACATTTTTAATATGTCCTTAATATGTCCAAAATCAAGAGGGATATCACATTAAATTAGGTGGCTGACCACTAATATTGGTAATTGCACCCTAGTCTAATTGTGCATCCAAAACTAAAGATAGCAAATTTTTATTTAGAACTATGAATATGATGATGGACTACTAACTAAAAACACATGCATATGCAACCGAAGGTACAACCAAACAGGTACCTTTCAGACATTTCTTCATCAAGTGAGGAAATCTTAGGAAAAATAGAAGTTGGAAATGTGACTGCATCTAGTAGATATGGTAAACAAATAAGGACTAGAGGTGAAAAAGTCAGAATAAAATTTTGTAGACGCATGAATTTTTTTCTTGTTGAAGGAGGATCATGCTCTTATGATGATGAGAGAATAGGAGACATAGATGTTCCACTCAGGTATAAGAATATGGTGAAACAATGGGTACCTAAGGAACTACTTCCTATATATGTTGACTTCATTGTCAACAATAGGACATATTGCATTGCACCATCCTCCCTGCAGGTCTTGGGGCTATTTTCCATAGATGGAATAATTGTAAAATACAATACAATAACAGAAATGATGGACTTTCAGATTGTGTTACAATTATAATGATTGGATGCGGCTGGTCTGGTACATGCGAAGTATGCGAAGATATGCACTCGCCGTAAATTATATACAACTAATAAACAAGGATAAAAATAAGGGAGTAACTATCTATATTGATGGAAGGCTTAAAGCTTCCGACAATATCACGGGGTTTATAAACAACACATGACCTGGGAAAACAAACAAACAACCAAATTGCATATATGAGGGACATGAAGAGAATCAGGTAGTCCTGTGTGCAATAAAAAGGATAGCTCTTGGGGAAGCATTATTAGTGGATTACCATTTGAATCAAATAGAAACATTGACTAATAGCGTGCAGGTTCTTATGCAACACCTCTTTAAGAAACCTCTACTTATTGCATTATATATTTTTATTATCTTTAACATTGTTGTAAATATTATCTTTAACATTGTTTTTTTGTTATCATTAACATTTTTTTAAACATTTGGGGGTTATAATTATATTATAATGTGGAAGGATGATCATGGAAAAGGGCCAACCTCAAAACATGTAAATGATTATCAATTTCCACTTTTATTTTACATTGTTTTTATTATTTTCTTATATAATTTTATTGAAATAACATTGTTTTTGCTGAAATTATATGTAGTCAGCAGGCCATGTGGATCATGATTCCACCGATGAGGAGGGGTTTTATTCTTGTGTTGATCCGATGCTCTTATTAAAAAAACAGATCATTAAAGCTAACAAGGAACTTGTTATCTTGTTAGATCATCCAGAACAAACTCTCGATGTCAAAGAAAAGTTCAATGTCCTTATGTCACAACTTAACACATATAAGGTAATAACCATAATTTAAAGTGTTTTTTTTAATGCACTCATATTTTCAATTATGATACTTTTTTCTTTAACTTTTACATTATCTCACAAAAAAAAAATTCTTTTTTATAAAGGAATATTTGGAGCCTGTTAATCTCGGTGTTGGTAGTAGTGGCGCTACAAAGACACTACAGAGTCTTGATGCGGGCGGTCATACAACTGCTAGAGAATTATTTACTTCTCCATCTTCCACACCTCATTTAGATAGGAGCCATGACACGCACCAACATGCATCCACACCTCGATCAGAGTCTAGATATGGTGGCAGAGATGAGGATCATAATGATGTGGTTGACATGATTGCATTTCCTAGAGCTAGACGTGTGACAAGCATGAGGACCCTTCCGTGCACATTTTTTGTCGATGATAATGGACTTCCATTAAAACAATCAAGACTCCCACGTAGTTTTAATTCATATTTTAATGGTTTAATGTTTTCCTCATACAGAAATCATCTAGATTATTAATTTTAAATTAATGATCATATCTTTTTGTGTGTAGGAAATGACTTTTTTTATAGGCACGTAGAGAGAAAGACCTTGTTTATTTTTTTCGAAAACTTACGCATGAGGTGGAATTCAGAGATGATTTTAGGGGCTAAATTTTGATCATGGGCTAATTTTCAATGGTTTTTCCCAAAAAGAGATTCGCTATTCTAAAAATGATTCGCCCAATTTCTATAGGGTAAAATTATTTTAACTTAAAAATCGCTAAAATTTTATACAAACTATATAAAATCCTTAGAAATTTTAATATTTTTACAAAAATCTCGCCAAACGTTTATAGTTGGCATATGAAGGATTAGTAATATTCGCCAAGGTTTCTACATTTTAAAATAAATTTCCATCCTTAAAATCATCCCTGGTGGAATTGCCATAATTCCAACCTCAAAATGGAACTTATGGATTATCTTTAGGGCCTCTTTGGTGTAGACACGTTCAATAAAAAAACGGTCACATCTGCAACGGATGAATATTTAAAATATACGCGGGATGTTTATAGACAAAGCTTAGAAATAAATACTAGGTATGAGAAGCCTCACTCAATTCCGGAGAGAGAGTGGAAGGCGATCATTGATGATGCAAAAGAGAAGATTTTGAAAAAATCAGGAGAACAAATAACTGGTACACCAAGGTAAATTACAATTTTTTGAATTCAATACTATCTTTATTTTTCTTTAGATCTAAGTAAAAGTGTGGTTATATATAACATACTTGAAAAATTTGATGATAGGTTGCCTGACACTTTGAAGGCAACCAAAGAAAGGATTGCCAAACATGGCCAACACAAGCTAGGCCAGGGAGGCTACTTGAGCTTACAGTAAAAAATCGTAAGTACCCAAACATCTTAAAAATATTATTTGTATCAACTTACAAATTTAAGGTAATTGCAGCCAAAAACATTAAAAAACCATTCCCTTATGCAATGCAGGGCGACGACTTCGGAACTGAAACCACGGAGGAAGGCCTCCAACTTGGTTACAAGTATGGTTATAAAGTCGTGGTTGATCATAGGAAAATCATGGGACAGACCCCAAGATCCAATTTGTGTGATAAGGTAAATAAAAATCAGTCCACATTAACCTTTTGTTACTTATAAAATATGTAAATGTTTGATATCGTCCATAATTTAATGTCTTACTTTGTTTTAATCAGGGGAGCAACACTATCAATGAAACCATTAGTACTGGACAATAGAGCATTGATAGTGAAACACAACTAGAAGATCATGGTTCTCTGCAACAGCCCCATCCCAATGAGGTGCAACCCCAAGATGTTCCTGTGACTGAGGCCCACGATGGTAAAATGTCTATATATTAATCATATACTTAATAATTTTTTACTTATAAATTTTGATGTTTCAATGGCAGAGAATGTTATAGATGATCCTCCTTGACCTGAAGATTAGGTGAATAGGACGACAGCCATTCCAACAGTGCCGACTAGAGGACCAGGTAAATAATTACATTGTAGAGTTTTTTTTTTAATATTAATGAACTACTTCAATGATATTTAAAAATTGGCCATATAAATTTAATATTTTTTATTTTTTTAGGTCATGGCCCCTCACAATAGCATCCACACCCTGGGTACGAGAACAGACATACTCGACGTGAAAGGACTGAAACAACATCAACTGTTGAAGAGAACCCAGTAAACAAAGACATGAACATGGATGATTTTCTTAAGAACTAGAAAGCACAAAAGAAGACTAAAAGAAATTCATGATGTCATGTCATAATTTTATAAGACAGTTAGATGCACATTATATAGATGAAAATGGAATGATGCATGTAATGCATTGACATTATGGGTACTTTCTCATCTGATAATATACACAAGGCTATTTATATGGCTTGTATATATTTGTGAATATAATTTTGTTGTACACTTAATGATAATTCCAGCTTCTCATAATGATGCAACTTCCAAAATCTTGTGACATGATATATGCAACTTTGAAAGTCTTGTGGCATGTTTCATTGTGTCTCACATGAAAAAGAGCATTACCATTCTTTTCATTGTGTCTTTTCATTATTTCATGGACATGGTGTCTCCACTCAACATTGCCTCAAAGCCTACTTATTCATTCCTCTATGATATGTACAATGATCTCGAACCTTCCACAAATCATTGCAACCAGAAAAATAAGCCAAGGATAGGAACCCATGGATTTCAATGTTAAGCTCTTGTGATTCCACAAGGTGGGATACAAAGAGGAATTGTTTCCATGCATAAACATGCTAAATACCTTGATTGAGAATGTGGATGTAACAACTTGAACATTGAAATCATAGAGCGATGACATAATCAAGCAATATGGGTGGTCATAGATGTTTAGCTATTATTCAGTCATTTAACCTTTTAATGTATTTTAAAAATGTAGGTTTGAAGGGTGGTCACCTCCACGATCCAAAAAACATTTATGAAAAGGTATAATTCATTTTCTTCTCTTGCATCATGAAATTTTCCTTCATTTCCTAGTATACTTAAATTCAAAATCGAAAAAAAAAATGGCACATAACATGCATAACACATAATTTTTTTATGACTAGGAGTAATATTAATTTTGCATATTCAATAATAAAAAAATGAGACTTATATTTTAACAAAAATTGGTCCAAGAGATTGGTCATGTAAGAGAAAATTTCCATTGAACCACAACCATCTAGTGTAGATACCACCACCAACCTAGGCTATGAGGCCACCATGGTGAAGAAACCAAGCAATAAGATTCTATAATTCTCATCCCAACCTTTCTACTCACATTCTTACCTAACCTTCTCAACACAAAGAATTACAAGAATATGATTCATCCTGCGATAGATAAGTAACTCTCTTCCACTACAACATGCAACATAAGGAATATATTCACTTTATGTAATTCATGGTTCCTTAGATATATTATTCTCTCTAGTTCTTTTTACTGTGGATAGAAAGAGCTTGATATATTGTATTCTTTCTAAGAATTTCCTAAAAGAACTATATTTGTCTCTCAAGTATATAAAGAGTATATAATCGATAGTGAATGATGAATTGTTATCTTCCCTATCCTATATGCTCACCTACAACCACTATATTTCATTCAAAGTCTACAATTTTCCTCTTCTTGATGTTTATTTTTGTTGGCCCTTGACCAAGTTTTGGGAGTTTCTTGGTCATGTTGACCTATTTTGAGACTTCGACAACCTATCGAAGGAGGAGCGCAAGACAAAGTGGAGATCATAGGATCTCACCCCCCTTTTGGGCCCCTTTTTGGGTTTTGGGGAATATGTAATTGGAATGGGATGTCGGGCCATGGGTTTACCCATGTTTAGGCCTATTTTGTATGTATAAATAGAAGGATAAGAAATGTAAGAAGGAGAGAATAGTACATCTATGCGATGTGAATGTATGCTAAGTGTGAGTAGAGACTATAAGTGCTTTGTGCATGACTGTAAGAGACTTGCAGAGCTAAGTACAGATCCTTGTAGAATATTGTGGAGAGATTAGTGTTGTAGCGCAAGGAAGAAGGATCTAGCAAGTTGCACAGATATTCTGTCCTATGCGGAGTAAGGGTTTTGATGGATCTATGCTTGTAACTGATTGACCAAAGACAATAAAGAAGAAGAGTTGGTGGACATAGCCCCAGGGTGGGGGTGAACCATGTAAACATTATGTTATGTTCTTTGTGCTTTTTCTTGATGTGTTCATATGTTATATGCTAAGTGCTCTGATATGTTTAGATAGATCTATTTATTCTTTGTGCTTATTATATGCAATAATGTTAGATCTATTCTAGATACTCATGCTTAGTGCTTGATATGCTCATTCTAATCCATTTGTATATGTTAAGTGCTTGAATATTGTAGATAAGAGAGAATACTACGAAGTTTTGTGCTAACAGTGAAGTGGATATTGATTGCATATTGAGGAACTAACGGTGCTAAGTACTTTATTAAGTGTTATAATCAAAGATATGTGTCCTAGCTAAGGTTCCAAACACCCGATTCTTGCAACCACCCCTGCAACTACCTCGGGTGAGACTTCATCTACTTCACAGGTGTTGCCGAAAGGGTGGGTATTTAGGGCTTTGTTGGTGTATTGTTGTAGCATTGAACCCTGGGTCTGCCCCTATGCCGACAAATGCTTTCGTTATTGGGAATGAAACTGTGATTGTTGGGAACTAGGGAAGAAGAAGCTTTGTGCAAAGAGTTGAACTAGAAGCTTTTTGCATAGATCTGTGCCCTAGTACACGGTATTCTACTTGACTTATAAAGCTCTGTGCTAAATAAAGAAGGTCAGATCTGAAAGAAAGAATCTCGATCTAAAGAAAAGAAGATCATATATGAAGGAAAGAAGCAAGATCTAAATGCTTGGCACTCTAAGAAAGGTAAAAGTAAGAATTTCTTATTAAAAGAGGTAAGATATGCAAACTTTGTGCTCTGATAAAGGTAAGAATAGTTAAAAGTTTTAGATCTGGAAGCTTTGTGCTCTGTAGAAGTAAGATAAGTGGAAATTTTTATTTCTTGATTATGGATCTAGGTATGTTTAATAGAGTCTATACTAGTTTGAAAAATAGGGTACTAATAGATGAAAGAAGGTTTGATATGAATAGATCTGATAAGATTAGTGAAATATATGTTATAACAATGCATAGAAAGAATGTTTGAACTAACAAATGGATGTAGGATCCTAGAAATAATTTATTGCAGGTTAGCTCCTATAATCCTAGTGCACAGTACATAAGAGGTCAGGGATCATTTAAAAGAAAGAGAGGATTAACCCTCTGTTACAGTTGCAGAAGACTGGGACATCTTGCAAAGGAATTCCCTGGTGGAAGACCTAGTTGTCTTTGTTGCAAAGCTCTAGACCATGAAGTGTTGGATTGCGCCAGAATGATTGCTAAGCTTGAAAATATGAACATAAGACAAGAAAACCCTAAGATAGATCCAAAAACTAAGGTTATAGCAGAACGCCAGAAAGAATCAAATAAGGTATTACTATAGATGAAAGAAACCTTGGATGACCATCGACATGTTAGACTATTAGATATTTTTAAAGACAAGGAGTTCCTTGAAGCAAGAATAGGGGACTTTGACATTTAATGTGTTCTAGATGAGGAAACACAAGTGAATATCATGACAGAAAGAACTTGGGAATCTATAGGAAGGTCTGCTATGATCCCTTCACTAGGAGGAATAGGGCTATTTAGAGGGAAACTAGTAAACTTGTGTGGGAGGCTCGCTCAGATACCTATGACTGTCAATGGAACTTCGATGGAAGAAGATTTTGAGATTATTGAATTTATTGAGAACCACACCCCGTTTACCATGTTAATATGAAAACCTTGGATTGATAGAGATCAAGCCAGATGAAAAGAAGAAGAAGAAGTTTTGGAACATAAGAAGCAAGGGTTAAAATATTTTATGACCAGAAGGCTCACATGCTTGATTGAACAACGAGAGAGAAGATAGAAGATGTTTAATGATAGTAACCCATCTGTCGAATTTAAGATAACACTAGAGAATCCATAGAATATTAAATTACCTATCCTAGACAAGGAAGAAGTATTAGCCAGGAACCCTAGGGAAGAATATCAACAGCATGAAGTGACTAAGACCACAGACGACAAGAATCAGAATGGAAAAAGAACTACCGAGATGAAGCTCACTGGAAAAAGGGCTCGACAATTAAGAAATAAGAGGGATAAGGCTGAAAAGTTATAAGAGGCTCTGAAGGAGACCTAGCAGAAATAAAAATTGTAGAATTGGAGCTTTGCTAGGATATCAGAATAGCGACACATGGCACTTTGCTATGAAGAAGAAATATAGTCATTGGGGTCAATATATTGTTTTTACTTTTGCTTCGAATGGGAAGAAAAGAAATAAAGGTTCGTCATCAGACCATTGGGTTGTGCCATAACGGATCGAACGGGAGTTAATGGAGGCTCATACCCATTGTAAGCACACCATTGGCGAGTTATGTACTTATAACAACGTGCCATGCACCAAGAACACTTTTTCTAATTGAGAATTTGAGCCCGCAGACTAAGCTGAGTTTATACAGTGATAATTGTGCTCTCACTCTCTATATCATTGCCATGTCTAAATTTCTCCCTAAACTCGCAAATTGTTCACCTCGAGTGTGTATGTCATAAGCATTGAGCACTGCAGAGAAATCCATTGAGAAATTTTTGATTGACTTGATGACTAAGAAAGCCATGTCAATGTCTGAAGGTATCCAGGCTTCATCCACAAGACAGTGCAAGCATCCCCATCCACTGCTCATGGAGCTGGACCATCTCATGAAAGGAAAACTAAGCACAAGGATGACTTATCAAATGCTAAGTTGATTCTGAGCATTCTACCTCCCTATCTACCACCTCTGAGTAGCGCAATAAACCAAGACAGTGTGCCCAAAGATTTTGAATATGAAATGGTCACTCCGTACCTCCTGAAGGGGATACGCAAAATATGTGCATACCAAGATAAGATCTCAGAATTGAAGTTTAGAAACTTCAACCTCCGTGACAGGAAGGTGTACAACATGCTTTCCCTGCACAAGTATCTGACCAAAACCAAAGGAAAGAACTCGAATATCATAACCCATTCATGGACCATGAACCTCACACAGTCCACACTACTCAATATCATGAAGATTCCTCACTTTAGGAGACACCAAGAAGTGAATGCATATGTCAAGTTGTTGTTGTCCTTTTACCATGGTGGATATTTATGGTTGAATCACCGTATCACAGTGGATCCAACATTGATTAATCGGATCATTGGGCTAATCATGCAAGGCCCCGACCCATAGGATTTCTATCTTGGGAAAACCATGGATCATGCTCTTGCGCATAAGATTAAAGATACCTACGGAGATGTCAAGAAGAGAACGCGAGGCTACAAGTTAGCCTCTATCCAAAGTGGCACAGTGTGCCTATCCTATCAATTGATCGTAGGGAAGTTAGTTTGCAAGAACCAACCCACCCAAGTGACTGGATATGTAGTCGACCTCTCAGGGAAGTGCATAGAGGGCCTACAAATGAATTGGGTGAAGTACCTCATAACCAACTAGAATTGGACTGTAGGGAAGCACAGGATCAAGGATACGAGTTCCACTTCAGCTGGCTTCTCATCTTGATCGCTTTTAATGGTTGGGAGATGTCGGAAGGTGCAACCTTCCTGGACATCGAGTTGTTTGAACCTCTAGCCATGAAGTTTAGTACACTATGGTACTCAAATGACATGAGCAATAAGTGGAAATCAAATGTTGTATTCCACACTTACTAAAACCAGTTGAAGGTGGCCATCTATTCTGCACCTCGTATAACCCCGAACACTCTCCACAGGTTCAGGCCCTTGATGAAATTCAACGCGGACCACCATTTCATCTATATCACAGCATGCGCTGATGAGCATAAACAATAGCTACAATCGTACTACAAGTTGGTGGAGGATGACTTGGAAGATATTACCAAGGAATGGTCGGTGGACCTCCTTGTTTCAGCGGACCTTGTGGAGATGTCCAATGTTGACAGTCTAGCAACTGTGACAGATATACTCAGACCTAGAAAGACAAAGAAGACCAAAGAGGTCCATGATATAGATAGTGCATCCATGAAGACCACTTCCATATTAGCGGAGCAAGGAGGAGATGGTAGAGATATAGATGGCGTAGAAGTTGAACCGAAGAAAGGAAAGGTTACACCACCTAGAGACAAGGAGTACCCCTCAAATAAAAGGAAGGTTTCCCCTCTAAAACCTTCTTCAAGGAAGAAACTGAAAGCAACCAGGACCAAATTTGAGACCACCCTTACCTCAGACGAATTCAACTTCATCATCGCAACTCTTAACGATGCTTTGCTAGAGATAGCAGAGATGCAAGAAGATAAGCAGGAGGAGGTGTTCAATCAGATTAAGGATGAGCTCCAAGGGGTGCAGCAGGAAATATAGTGCAGCCACGTAGTTTCCACTCTACCTCTGTCAGTAGGAACACCAAACCTAGGTGATGAGCTAGCTCAACTACATTGCATTATTGATATAGTCGAATCTCGCCTTCGATGAGCTCAGGAAGAGACAACACAAGCCACCCAGGATTTACCACAAGTACAGAATACCTTGAGAAGCAACGCAGTGCTGCAGAACGAGAAAATCTGACTCTGCAAGCGAAGTGGGATGAAGAAAAAGTACAATTATAGCAAAGCGAGGAACAATTTCTCGCCGAGCAACTCGAAGTTAAGGAAATGGTTCATAGAGAACTTCTCCCTATGATAGTCATTGAAGTAAAGGTCAAAGAGAGAGTTATGCAGTAGGTGGCACAATTCAAAGAAGTAATCTAGTAGCTCCAACAACACATAGCAGACTTGGAGCTCTACAATGTGCCTGAGACCCCTCAAGACATAAGCGATCGGTAAGAAACAACTGTCAGTGCACAGTTGACAGATTAGAATCTCTTTCCTTGAAGTGAAAGCATATGATTAAATGAAGCGTCTAGACATATGAGAACCTCACTGAGAACCCAAAGTTACAGACATTGGATTCATAGCTCCGGGAAGTGAAGTAGCATGCAGACACACTACAGTCACAGCTGAAGGCCCTATCAGTTGTAGAATGAATGAAGAGCCCTCATGAACAATGCACATCTCAGCAGCAAATCCATATGCTTCAAAGAAAAGTGATGGAAGTCACCCAATGGCTTCAACCTATGCAAGATAAGGCATTCCTGTTGTTTACAGAGGTGGAGAACCAAGGAGTAGAGCTAGAACAGGTTATCACCACAGCAGAACAGTGCCTAGAAGATCCAGTGAATGATGCAGTAATCCAGGAGTTCACCAAACAAGAGGCCACAACAAAGAAGCAAGTCAAAGAAACTCGGTCCAGGCACGAGGCATTCGAAGCCGAACTGATCAAACCAGAGTGACTTGGGATGAGTCATAGGTGAGTGTTGGGGGATTCTTGGCCCTTGACCAAGTTTTGGGAGTTTCTTGGTCATTTTGACCTATTTTGAGACTTCGACAGCCTGTCGAATGAGGAGCGCAAGACGAAGCGGAGATCACCGGATCTCGACGCCCTTTTGGGCCCCTTTTTGGTTTTTTGGGAATATGTAATGGGAATGGGATGTCATCCCATGGGTTTACCCATGTTTAGGCCTATTTTGTATGTATAAATAGAAGGATAGGAAATGTAAGAAGGAGAGAATAGTACATCTATGTGATCTAAATGTATGTTCAGTGTGAGTAGATTCTGTAAGTGATTTGTACATGACTGTAAGAGACTCGTAGAGCTAAGTGTAGATCCTTGTAGCAGATTGTGGAGAGCCTAGTGTTGTAGCGCAAGGAAGAAGGATCTAGTGAGCTACGAAGATCTTATGTCCTATGCAGAGTAATAGTTTTGATGGATTTGTTCTTTTAACCGATTGAACGAAGACAATAAAGAAGAAGAGTTGGTGGATGTAGCCCCAGGGTAGAGGTGAACCACATAAACATTGTGGCATGTGCTTTGTTATTTGTCTTGATGTGTTCATATGTTATATGCTAAGTGCTCTTATATGTTTAGATAGATATATTTATGCTTTGTGCTTATTACATGTGAGAATGTTAACTCTAGTCTATATAGTCATGCTTAGTGCTTGATATGCTCATTATGAAACATTTGTATATGCTAAGTGCTTGAATACTGTAGATAAGTGAGAATACTACAAATTTTTGTGCTAACAACGAAGTGGATATTGATTGCATATTGAGGAAATAACGGTGTTAGGTGCTTTATTAAGTGTTATAATCACAGATCTATGTCCCAGCTAAGGTTGCAAACACCTGAGTCTTCCAACCACCCCTGCAATTACCTCGGGTGAGACTTCATCTGCTTCATAGGTGTTTATGAAAGGGCTGGTAGTTAGGGCTTTCTTGGGGCTTTGTTGTAGCGTTGAACGCTGGGTCTGCCCTTGTGCCAAAAAATTTGGTTAATTTCAAAATTGGTATGGGTTGGAAATGGAGAATAAAACATCAAATATGTAGATAATTAATGTTAGAGTGCTTCCTACAATGTTAGAGTCAATGACAATGATATCATTGGTGGAAATGATGGATGACATTACCTATAACTAGCGGAATGTAGGACTCTTACACTTCCCATGGCATGAATATTGTACTCAACCCATGCTCCCATTATTATGTGAAAATAATTTCCCCACCTGCCTCTTACATAGATTCAAGGATTGGTTGATAAGTCAAAGAAGGAATATGGCTTCATTTAAGGCACATTGTAGAAGAATATGAGTTCTGAGAATGACCTTGGATATAGAGGATTTATTTTCCCATAGGTCCCCTTTCATGGTCCCCTATAGTCGAATCATAGTGCCTCTCACACCTTCATGTGTTTTCTATGGTGGGTTTCTTCACCATACATTGAAGCACTTTGAAGGCCTAATTACTATTTAACTATTTTAGTGAAGTTCATTAGAGTTGTGTTAGAGTCTTAGGATTGTGTTTTGTATTTGTAAAATACACCATGTGAAACTCTTACATCAAAGCCATACATTGTCATTGACCTATTAAAATAAGTATCATCAAATAGTTGTTGTACCAGCCGAGCACATATTTCAGTTTAGACACATTTTCTTTGAGTATTCCATCTTCTATATTGCATTATTTATTTTATATGTAAACTTGTAGGTTATAAATATTTAAGAAATTTTAAACTATAGTGAACTCCATATCATCTAGCCATTTCCTTAGGCTTCATGGCCTCCTTTCACTCTTATGAGAACTTCAAGCCTTAGCAATTCTCTCGAACCTCTTGTATGGTAGATGATGCAAAAGATACATATTGGTAAGATGGATTTTGATTTTGCATGGGGTGCTCAAGCATGGGATGATATATTATTAGGTAGAATTCATATCTAATCTTCTTGCACAATTTATTCCAAAGGGCTAAATTCCCTTAGATAGTGGTGCGCTTGAGTTTTACATGGCATCTTATCTTATGTATAGTGTATGTGTGAGCTAAGAGTTCTCTTGTTTCAATACCACATAGTAGCCTTCCTTTGCACTTTTACATGGTTATTTCCTCATAGATGTTTAGCTATTATTCAGTCATTTAACCTTTTAATGTCTTTGAAAAATGCAGGTTTGAAGGGTGGTCACCTCCACAATCCAAATTACATTTTCGAAAATGTATAAATCATTTTCTTCTCTTATGTCATGAAATTTTCGTTCATTTCCTTGTATAATTAAATTCAAAATCAGAAAAACAAATGACACATAATTTTTTTATGACTCAGAGTAATAGTAATTTTGCATATTCAAAAACAAAAAAATGAGACTTATCTTTTAACAAACATTGGTCCAAGAGATTGGTCATGTAAGACAAATTTTCCATTGAACCACAACCATCCAGTGTATATACAACCACCAACCTAGGCTACGAGGCCACCATGGTGAAAAACCCAAGCAATAAGATTCTATATTTCTCATCCCAACCTTTCTACTCACATTCTTACCTTACCTTCTCAACACAAAGCATTGCAAGAATCTAATTCATCCTGCAATAGATAAGGAACTCTCTTCCACTACAACATGCAACATAAGGAATATATTCACTTTATGTACTTCATTGTCCCTTAGATATATTATTCTCTCTA
Organism: Picea engelmannii; assembly: GCA_009831015.1. NCBI lineage: Eukaryota > Viridiplantae > Streptophyta > Pinopsida > Pinales > Pinaceae > Picea > Picea engelmannii. Next base: position 130,894 of record ML788205.1, on the reverse strand, counting down.
GTTCTCTTTAGTGTGGATAGAAAGAGCTTGATCTATTGTATTCTTTCTAAGAATTTCCTAAAAGAATTATATTTGTCTCTCAAGGATATAAAGAGTATATAATGGATAGTGAATGATGAATTGTTATCTTCCCTATTCTATATGCTTACCTACAACCACTATATTTCATCCAAATTTTACAATTTTCCTCTTCTTGATGTTGATTTTGGTTAATTTCCAAATTGGTATGGGTTGGAAATGGATAATAAAACACGAAATATGTAGAGAATTAATGTTAGAGTGCTTCCCACAATGTTAGAGTCAATGAAAATGATATCATTGGTGGAAATGATGAATGAAATTACCTATAACTAGTGGAATGTAGGACTCTTACACATCCCATGGCATGAAGACTGTACTCAACCCATGCTCCCATTATTATGTAAAAAGACTTTCCCCACCAACCCCTTACATATATTCAAGGATTGGTTGATAAGTCAAAGAAGGTATATGGATTCATTTAAGGCACATTGTAGAAGAATATGAATTCTGAGAATGACCCTAGAGATACAGTATTTATTTTCCCATAGGTCCCCCTTCATCGTCCCCTATAGTGGAATCATAGTGCCTCTTAGGCCTTCATGTGTTTTCTATGGTGGGTTGCATCACCATACATTGAAGCACTTGGAAGGCCTAATTACTATTTAACTATTTGAGTGAAGGTCATTAGAGTTGTGTTAGAGTCTTAGGATTGTGTTTTTTATTTGTAAAATACACCATGTGAAACTCTTACATCAAAGCCATACACTATCATTAACCTATTGAAATAAGTATTATCAAATAGTTGTTGTACCACTCGAGCACATATTTCAGTTTAGACACATTTTCTTTGAGTATTTCATCTTCTATACTGCATTATTTATTTTATATGTAAACTTGTAGTTTAGAAATATTTAAGCAATTTTAAACTATAGTGAACTCCATATCATCCAGCCATTTCCTTAGGCTTCATGGCCTCCCTCCATTCTTATTGGAACTTCAACCCTTAGCAATTCTCTTGAACCTCCTGTATGGTAGACGATGCACTAGATACATATTGTTAAGATGGGTTTTGATTATGCATGGGATGTTATTTTATTAAGTAGACCTCATATCTGATCTTCTTGCACAATGTATTCCAAAGGCTAAAAATCCCTTAGATAGTGGTGCACTTGAGTTTTACATGGCATCTTATCTTATGTATTGTGTATGTGTGAGATAAGAGTTCTCTTGTTTCAAGCCCACCTAATAGCCTTCCTTTGCACTTGTACATGGTTATTTCCTCATAGATGTTTAGCTATTATTCAGTCATTTAACCTTTTAATGTCTTTGAAAAATGCAAGTTTGAAAGGTGGTCACCTCCATGATCCAAAACACATTTCCAAAAAGGTATAAATCATTTCCTTCTCTTGCGTCATGAAATTTTCCTTCATTTCCTTGTATACTTAAGTTCAAAATCGCAAGAAAAAAATGACACATAGAATGCATAACACATAATTTTTTTATGACTAGGAGTAATAGTAATTTTGCATATTCATAAACAAAACAATGAGACTTATATTTTAACAAAATTTGTTCCAAGAGATTGGTCATGTAAGAGAAAATTTCCATAGAGCCACAACCATCTAGTTTAGATACCACCACCAACCTCGCCTATGAGGCCACCATGGTGAAAAAACCAAGCAATAAGATTCTATATTTCTCATCCCAACCTTTCTACTCACATTCTTACCTAACCTTCTCAACACAAAGCATTACAAGATTATGATTCATCCTGCGATAGATAATGAACTCTCTTCCACTACAACATGCAACATAAGGATTATATTCACTTTATGTACTTCCTGGTCACTTAGATATATTATTCTCTATAGGTCTTTTTAGTGTGGATAGAAAGATATTGATCTATTGTATTCTTTCTAAGAATTTCCTAAAAGAACTATATTTGTCTCTCAAGGATATAAATAGTATATAATGGATAGTGAATGATGAATTGCTATCTTTCCTATGCTATATGCTCACCAACAACCACTATATTTCATCCAAAGTCTACAATTTTCCACTTCTTGATGTTGATTTTGGTTAATTTCCAAGTTGGTATGGGTTGGAAATGGAGCATAAAACATCAAATATGTAGAGGATTAATGTTAGAGTGCTTCCCAAAATGTTAGAGTCAATGACAATGATATCATTGGTGGAAATGATGGATGATATTACCTATAACTAGCGGAATGTAGGACTCTTACACTTCCCATGGCATGAAGATTGTACTCAACCCATGCTCCCATTATTTTGTGAAAAGACTTTCCCCACCAACCTCTTATATAGATTCAAGGATTGGTTGATAAGTCAAAGAAGGTATATGGATTTATTTAAGGCACATTGTAGAAGAATATGAGTTATGAGAATGACCCTGGAGATAGAGGATTTATTTTCCCATATGCCCCCTTTCATATTCCCCTATAGTGGAATCATAGTGCCTCTCGTGTCTTCAAGTGTTTTCTATGGTGGGTTGCATCACCATACATTGAAGCACTTGGAAGGCCTAACTACTATTTAACTATTTGAGTGAAGGCCATTAGAGTTGTGTTAGAGTCTTAGGATTGTGTTTTGTATTTGTAAAATAAACCATGTGAAACTATTACATGAAATCCATACATTTCCATTGACCTATTGAAATAAGTATTATCAAATATTTGTTGTACCACCCTAGAACATATTTCAGTTTAGATACATTTTCTTTGAGTATTTCATCTTCTATATTGCATTATTTATTTTATATGTAAACTTGTAGGTTAGAAATATTTAAGAAATTTTAAACTATAGTGAACTCCATATCATCCAACCATTTCCTTAGGCTTCATGGCCTCCCTCCATTCTTATCAGAACTTCAAGCCTTAGCAATTCTCTTGAACCTCCTGTATGGTAAACGATGCACTAGATACATATGGTTAAGATGGATTTTGATTATGCATGGGGTGCTCAAGCATGGGATGATATTTTATTAGGTAGACTTCATATCTAATCTTCTTGCACAATGTATTCCAAATGCTAAAACTCCCTTAGATAGTGGTGCACTTAAGTTTTACATGGCATCTTATCTTATGTATTGTGTATGTGTGAGCTAAGAATTCTCTTGTTTCAAGCCCACCTAGTAGACTTCCTTTGCAATTTTACATGGTTATTTCCTCATAGATGTTTAGCTATTATTCAGTCAAATAACCTTTTAATGTCTTTGAAAAATGCAGGTTTGAAGGGTGGTCACCTCCACGATCCAAAACACATTTCCAAAAAGGTATAAAACATTTTCTTCTCTTGTGTCATGAAATTTTCCTTCATTTCCTTGTACACTTAAGTTAAAAATCAGAAGAAAAAAAAATGACACATAGCATGCATAACACATAATTAGTTTATGAGTGAGAGTAATAGAAATTTTGCATATTCATAAACAAAAAAATGAGACTTATCTTTTAACAAAATTTGGTCCAAGAGATTGGTCATGTAAGAGAAAATTTCCATAGAACGAAAACCATCTAGTTTAGATACCACCACCAACCTCTCCTATGAGGCCACCATGGTGAAAAAACCAAGCAATAAGATTATATATTTCTCATCCCAACCTTTCTACTCACATTCTTGCCTAACCTTCTCAACACAAAGCATTACAAGAATACGATTCATCCTGCGATATATAATGAACTCTATTCCACCACAACATGCAACGTAAGGATTATATTCACTTTATGTAATTCATGGTCCCTTAGATATATTATTCTCTCTAGTACTCTTTAGTGTGGATAGAAAGAGCTTGATCTATTGTATTATTTGTAAGAATTTCCTAAAAGAACTATAGTTGTCTCTCATGGATATAAAGAGTATATAATTTATAGTGAATGATGAATTGTTATCTTCTATATCCTATATGCTCACCTACAACCACTATATTTCATCTGAAGTCTACAATTTTCCTCTTCTTGATGTTGATTTTCGATAATTTCCAAATTGGTATGGGTTGGAAATGGAGAATAAAACATGAAATATGTAGAGAATTAATGTTAGAGTGCTTCCCACATTGTTAGAGTCAATGAAAATGATATCATTGGTGGAAACGATGGATGACATTACCTATAACTAGAGGAATGTAGGAATCTTACACTTCCCATGGCATGAACATTGTACTCAACCCATGCTCCCATTATTATGTGAAAAGACTTTCCTCACCAACCTTTTACATAGATTCAAGGATTGGTTGATAATTCAAACAATGTATATGGCTTCATTTAAGGCAGATTGTAGAAGAATATGAGTTTTGAGAATGACCCTGGAGATAGAGGATTTATTTTCCAATAGGTCCCCTTTCATCTTCCCCTATAGTGGAATCATAGTGCCTATCATGCCTTCATGTGTTTTCTATGGTGGGTTGCATCACCATACATTGAAGCACTTGGAAGGCCTAATTACTATTTAACTATTTGAGTGAAGGTCATTAGAGTTGTGTTAGAGACTTAGGATTGTGTTTTGTATTTGTAAAATACACCATGTGAAACTCTTACATCAAAGCCATACATTTTCATTGACCTATTGAAACAAGTATTATCAAATAGTTGTGTACCACCCGAGAACATATTTCAGTTTAGACACATTTTCTTTGAGTATTTAATATTCTATATTGCATTATTTAGTTTATATGTAAACTTGTAGGTTAGAAATATTTAAGCAATTTTAAACAATAGTGAACTCCATATCATCCATCCATATCCTTAGGCTTCATGGCCTCCCTTCATTATTATCAGAACTTCAATCCTTAGAAATTCTCTTGAACCTTCTGTATGGTAGACGATGCACTAGATACATATGGTTAAGATGGATTTTGATTATGCATGGTGTGATTAAGCATAGGATGATATTTTATTAGGTAGAATTCATATCTAATCTTCTTGCACAATGTAATCCAAATGATAAAACTCCCTTAGATAGTGGTTCACTTGAGTTTTACATGGTGTCTTATCTTATGTATTTTGTATGTGTGAGCTAAGAGTTCTCGTGTTTCAATCCCACCTAGTAGCCTTCATTTTCACTTGTACATGGTTATTTCCTCATAGATGTTTAGTTATTATTCAGTCATTTAACCTTTTAATGTACTTGAAAAATGCATGTTTGAAGGGTGGTCACCTCCACCATCCAAAACACATTTCCAAAAAGGTATAATTCATTTTTTTCTCTTGCATCATGAAATTTTCCTTCATTTCCTTGTATACTTAAATCCAAAATAGAAAAAAAAAATGACACATAGCTTGCATAACACATAATTTTTTTATGACTGGGAGTAATAGTAATTTTTCATATTCATAAACAAAAAAATGAGACTTATCTTTTAACAAAAATTGGTCCAAGATATTGGTCATGTAAGACAAAATTTACATTGGACCACAACCATATAGTGTAGATACCACCACCAACCTAGGCTATGAGGCCACCATGGTGAAAAAACCAAGAAATAATATTCTATATTTCTCATCACAACCTTTCTACTCACATTCTTACCGAACCTTCTCAACACAAAGAATTACAATAATCTAATTCATCCTGCGATAGATAAGGAAAAATCTTCCACTACAACATGCAACATAAGGAATATATTAACTTTATGTGCTTCATTGTCCCTTAGATATATTATTCTCTCTAGTTCTCTTTAGTGTGGATAGAAAGAGCATCTATTGCATTCTTTCTAATAATTTCCTAAAAGAACTATATTTGTCTCTCAAGTATATAAAGAGTATATAATGGATAGTGAATGATGAATTGTTATCTTCCCTATCCTATATTCTCACCTACATCCACTATATTTCATCTAAAGTCTACAATTTTTCTCTTCTTGATGTTGATTTTGGTTAATTTCCAAATTGGTATGGGTTGGAAATGCAGAATAAAACATTAAATTTGTAGAGAATTAATGTTAGAGGGTTTTCCACAATGTTAGAGTCAATGACAATGATATCATTGGTGGAAATGATGGATGACATTACCTATAACTAGCGGAATGTAGGAATCTTACACTTCCCATGGCATGCAGATTGTACTCAACCCATGCTCCCATTATTATGTGAAAAGACTTTCCCCACCAACCTCTTACATAGATTCAAGGATTGGTTGATAAGTCAAAGAAGGTATATGGCTTCATTTAAGGCACATTTTAGAAGAATATGAGTTCTGAGAATGAACCTGGAGATAGAGGATTTATTTTCCCATAGGTCCCCTTTCATCTTCCCCTATAGTGGAATCATAGTGCCTCTCATGCCTTCATGTGTTTTCTATGGTGGGTTGCATCACCATACATTGAAGCACTTGGAAGGCCTAATTACTATTTAACTATTTGAGTGAAGGTCATTAGAGTTATGTTAGAGGCTTAGGATTGTGTTTTGTATTTGTAAAATACACCATCTGAAACTCTTACATCAAAGCCATACATTGTCATTGACCTATTGAAATAAGTATTATCAAATAGTTGTTGTACCACCCGAGAACATATTTCATTTTAGACACATTTTCTTTGAGTATTTAATATTCTATATTGCATTATTTATTTTATATGTAAACTTGTAAGTTAGAAATATTTAGGAAATTTTAAACTATAGTGAACTCGATATCATCCATCCATCTCTTTAGGCTTCATGGCCTTCCTCCATTATTATCAGAATCTCAATCCTTAGAAATTCTCTTCAACCTTCTGTATGGTAGACGATGCACTAGATACATATGGTTAAGATGGATTTTGATTATGCATTGGGTGCTCAAGCATGGGATGATATTTTATTAGGTAGAATTCATATCTAATCTTCTTGCACAATGTATTACAAAGGATAAAACTCACTTAGATAGTGGTTCACTTGAGTTTTACATGGCATCTTATCTTATGTATTTTGTATGTGTGAGCTAAGAGTTCTCTTGTTTCAATCCCACCTAGTAGCCTTCATTTTCACTTGTACATGGTTATTTCCTGATAGATGTTTAGCTATTATTCAGTCATTTAACCTTTTAATGTCCTTGAAAAATGCAGGTTTGAAGGGTGGTCACCTCCACAATCCAAAACACATTTCCTTGTATGCTTGAACTCAAAAATCGAAAAAAAAAAAATGACACATAGCATGCATAACAAATAATTTTTTTATGATTGGGAGTAATAGTAATTTTTCATATTCATAAACAAAAAAATGAGACTTATCTTTTAACAAACATTGGTCCAAGAGATTGGTCATGTAAGAGAAAATTTACATTGAACCACAACCATCTTGTGTAGATACCACCACCAACCTAGGCTATGAGGCCACCATGGTGAAAAAACCAAGAAATAATATTCTATATTTCTCATCCCAACCTTTCTACTCACATTCTTACTTAACCTTCTCAACACAAAGAATTACAAGAATCTAATTCATCCTGCGATAAATAAGGAACTCTCTTCCACTACAACATGCAACATAAGGAATATATTCACTTTATGTACTTCATTGTCCTTTGGATATATTATTCTCTCTAGTTCTCTTTAGTTTAGATAGAAAGAGCTTGATCTATTGCATTCTTTCTAATAATTTCCTAAAAGAACTATGTTTGTCTCTCAAGGATAAAAAGAGTATATAATGGATAGTGAATGATGAATTGTTATCTTCCCTATCCTATATTCTCACCTACATCCACTATATTTCATCCAAAGTCTACAATTTTCCTCTGCTTGATGTTGATTTTGGTTAATTTCCAAATTGGTATGGGTTGGAAATGGAGAATAAAACATGAAATATGTAGAGAATTAATGTTAGAGTGCTTCTCACAATGTTAGATTCAATGACAGTGATATCATTGGTGGAAATGATGGATGGCATTACCTATAACTAGTGGAATTTAGGAATCTTACACTTCCCATTGCATGAAGATTGTACTCAACCCATGCTCTCATTATTACGTGAAAAGACTTTCCCCACCAACCTCATACATAGATTCAAGGATTGGTTGATAAGTCAAACAAGGTATATGGCTTCATTTAAGGCACACTGTAGAAGAATATGAGTTCTAAGAATGAACCTGGAGATAGAAGATTTATTTTCCCATAGGTCCCCTTTCATCTTTTCCCCTTATTGTAGAATCATAGTGCCAGAAATATTTAAGCAATTTTAAACTATAGTGAACTCCATATCATCCATACATTTCCTTAGGCTTCATGGCCTCCCTCCATTCTTATCAGAACTTCAAGCCTTAGCAATTCTCTTGAACCTCATGTATGGTAGACGATGCACTAGATACATATGGTTAAGATGGATTTTGATTATGCATGGTGTGCTCAAACATGGGATGATATTTTATTAGGTAGACTTAATATCTAATCTTCTTGCACAATGTATTCCAAAGGCTAAAACTCCCTTAGATAGTGGTGCACTTGAGTTTTACATGGCATCTTATCTTATGTATTCTGTATGTGTGAGCTAAGAATTCTCTTGTTTCAAGATGACCTAGTAGCCTTCCTTTGCACTTGTACATGGTTATTTCCTCATAGATGCTTAGCTATTATTCAGTCATTTAACCTTTTAATGTCTTTTAAAAATGCAAGTTTGAAGGGTGGTCACCTCCATGATCCAAAACACATTTTCGAAAAGGTATAAATCATTTTCTTCTCTTGCGTCATGAAATTTTCCTTCATTTCCTTGTATAATTAAGTTCAAAATTGGAAAAAAAAATGACACATAGCATGCATAACACATAATTGTTTTATGAATGGGAGTAATAGTAATTTTGCATATTCATAAACAAAACAATGAGACCTATATTTTAACAAAATTTGTTCCAAGAGATTGGTCATGTAAGAGAAAATTTCCATAGAACTACAACCATCTAGTTTAGATACCACCACCAACCTTGCCTATGAGGCCACCATGGTGAAAAAACCAAGCAATAATATTCTATATTTCTCATCCCAACCTTTCTACTCACTTTCTTACCTAACCTTCTCAACACAAAGCATTACAAGAATATGATTCATCTTGCGATACATAATGAACTCTCTTCCACTACAACATGCAACGTAAGGATTATATTCACTTTATGTACTTCATCGTCCCTTAGATATATTATTCTCTCTAGTTCTCTTTAGTGTGGATAGAAAGAGCTTGATCTATTGTATTATTTCTAATAATTTCCTAAAAGAACTATATTTGTCTCTCATGGATATAAAGAGTATATAATGGATAGTGAATGATGAATTGCTATCTTCTCTATCCTATATGCTCACCTACAACCACTATAATTCATCCAAAGTCTACAATTTTCCTCTTCTTGATGTTGATATTGGATAATTTCCAAATTGGTATGGGTTGGAAATGGAGAATAAAACATGAAATATGTAGAGAATTAATGTTAGAGTGCTTCCCACATTGTTAGAGTCAATGAAAATGATATCATTGGTGGAAATGATGGATGACATTACCTATAGCTAGCGGAATGTAGGAATCTTACACTTCACATGGCATGAAGATTGTACTCAACCCATGCTCCCATTATTATGTGAAAAGACTTTCCCCACCAACCTCTCACATAGATTCAAGGATTGGTTGATAAGTCAAACAAGGTATATGGCTTCATTTAAGGCACATTGTAGAAGAATATGAGTTCTAAGAATGACCCTGGAGATAGAGAAATTATTTTCCCATAGGTCCCCTTTCATATTCCCCTATAGTGGAATCATAGCTCCTCTCATACCTTCATGTGTTTTCTATGGTGGGTTGCATCACCATACATTGAAGAACTTGGAAGGCCTAATTACTATTTAACTATTTGAGTGAAGGTCATTAGAGTTGTGTTAGAGTCTTAGGATTGTGTTTTGTATTTGTAAAATACACCATGTGAAACTCTTACATCAAAGCCATACATTTTCATTGACCTATTCAAATAAGTATTATCAAATAGTTGTGTACCACCCAAGAACATATTTCAGTTTAGACACATTTTCTTTGAGTATTTAATATTTTATATTGCATTATTTATTTTATATGTAAAATTGTAGGTTAGAAATACTTAAGCAATTTTAAACTATAGTGAACTCCATATCATCCATCCATCTCCTTAGGCTTCATGGCCTCCCTCCATTATTATCAGAACTTCAATCCTTAGAAGTTCTCTTGAACCTCCTGTATGGTAGATGATGCACTAGATACATATGGTTAAGATGGATTTTTATTATGCATTGGTTGCTCAAGCATGGGATGATATTTTACTACGTAGACTTCATATCTAATCTTCTTGCACAATGTATTCCAAAGGATAAAACTCCCTTAGATAGTGGTTCACTTGAGTTTTACATGGCGTCGTATCTTATGTATTTTGTATGTGCGAGCTAAGAGTTCTCTTGTTTCAATCCCACCTAGTAGCCTTCATTTTCACTTGTACATGGTTATTTCCTCATAGATTTTTAGCTATTATTCAGTCATTTAACCTTTTAATGTCCTTGAAAAATGTAGGTTTGAAGGGTGGTCACCTCCACAATCCAAAACACATTTTCGAAAAGGTATAAATCATTTTCTTCTCTTGATTCATGAAAATCTCCATTTCCTTATATACTTAAATTAAAAATCAGAAAAAAAAAAAATGACACATAGCATGCATAACACATAATTTTTTTTATGACTGGGAGTAATAGTAATTTTTCATATTCATAAACAAAAAAATGAGACTTATCTTTTAACAAAAAATGGTCCAAGAGATTGGTCATGTAAGAGAAAATTTACATTGAACCACAACCATCTAGTGTAGATACCACCACCAACCTAGGCTATGAGGCCACCATGGTGAAAAAACCAAGCAATAATATTCTATATTTCTCATCCCAACCTTTCTACTCACATTCTTACCTAACCTTCTCAATGCAAAGAATTACAAGAATATGATTCATCCTGCGATAGATAAGGAACTCTCTTCCACTACAACATGCAACATAAGGAATATATTCACTTTATGTACTTCATTGTCCCTTAGATATATTATTCTCTCTAGTTCTCTTTAGTGTGGATAGAAAGAGCTTGATCTATTGCATTCTTTCTACAATTTCCTAAAAGAACTATATTTGTCTCTTAAGGATATAAAGAGTATATAATGGATATTGAATGATGAATTGTTATCTTCCCTATCCTATATTCTCACCTACATCCACTATATTTCATCCAAAGTCTACAATTTTCCTCTTCTTGATGTTTATTTTGGTTAATTTCCAAATTGGTATGGGTTGGAAATGGAGAATAAAACATGAAATATGTAGAGAATTAATGTTAGATTTCTTCCCACAATGTTAGAGTCAATGAAAATGATATAATTGGTGGAAATGATGGATGACATTACCTATAACTAGCGTAATTTAGGAATCTTACACTTCCCATGGCATGAAGATTGTACTCAATCCATGTTCGCATTATTTTGTGAAAAGACTTTCCCCACCAACCTCTTACATAGATTCAAGGATTGGTTTATAAGTCAAACAAGGTATTTGGCTTCATTTAAGGCACATTGTAGAAGAATATGAGTTCTGAGAATGACCCTGGAGATAGAGGATTTATTTTCCCATAGGTCCCCTTTCATCTTCTTCCTCTATAGTGGAATCATATTGCCACCTAATTTTTATTTTTTTATTTTTTTTAAATAGATATATTTCGTCACAATTGCGATGACAATAATATACCTGCAACGCATTTGCTATATAAACAAAGAAATTTTTTCGTTCCTTCGATGCATTCGCTATATAAACAAAAAATGTTGTCGTCGCAAGTGCGACGACAACAAAAATTGTTGCAACCCATTTTCTATATAAACAAAGATATGTTGTTGTTCTTGTGACGAATTTGCTATATAAACAATAAAATGTTGTCAACACAAGTGAGACGACAATAAAAATTGTTGGGACGCATTTTCTATATAAACAAAGAAAAGTTGTTGTCGCAATTTCGACGACAACATAAAATCCTACGATATATTAGCTATATAGACAACAAAAATTGTCGTTGCAATGGTCGTCGCAATTGAGACGAACTATTGGCTTCACTTAGTTTCCCTATATTGTCGTATTGGCGACGATATTTCTTTTTTTATCGCAATTGTGAGAAGTTCCCTAGGGTCATCACTATTGCGACGTTAATTCAAGTTCGTTGAAATTTCCACTTTCCATAAAATGACATTTCAGAGACTCAAGATTCCTCGCAATATCCACGACATAACGTCCCAAGAGTGTCGAAATAGCCATCACAAAATTACCCAAATTTTCCATTGAAGCAATTTATTTTTATACCAAGAGGGGAGAGAATGATAGACCTTACTTATGAAGGTTTTTCTTGTATGTATTGGTTATTTCATATATTTAGTTCCATCTCAACTCCTTGCAACCTGCTCCTTGCACACAAAAAACAAACAAACACCAATATACTTCTTCTCCTAGTGTTAGAGATCACTAATGCAATTATGATCTAAGTTTATCTATTCATTACAATACCAAATCTAAACATTCATGAATATAAAAAAAATATTTATGGGGAAAACAAATGATCTGTTATATCAAAATATGAAGAACACATCAACCATCATACCTTTAGTGTAGATCCATCCTCCTTGGGCCCTTTCTCCTTACTCCTCCTCAGCTTCTTAATAAAACTATGCGATCTGAATATGGTTGTTGCAGATTGAGGAATACCTCTATATTTGGAAAACCTAAATACACAAATGATTCTTCCTTTCCATGCTCAATACCACAACATCCAGAAGTTCAAATTCATACCATAGGTACCTCTCTATGTCTTTTAAATCGGTTCCAGGTTTCACTTTCTGAAGTGGCCCCCAAAAAACATTATAGAGAAAATGCCAATATGACTTGCTTGAGAAAGGAAAACCCTAGGATTGATGCTTTGATACCAAATGTAATGTATCAAATGCTTAAAATATCATAAAACAATAGAATTACACACCATATACTGAAATGTAATCTTGGAGAACAATTTGAATATAGATAACAATGATGAGTCACACAATAACTCCTTAAATAATAGAAGAACTTCCTCCACATAACCAGATAACTTCATACATCACAATTCCCCCTTTGGGTCATTACATATGAAGCACACCAGGGTATTTTAGAGGGACATAATGTAGGTAAGGCCACCACATGAAATGTTTTGTGTGTAGGACTATGGTGGCCCTCACTCTTCATCGATCCCAAGGATTATTGTAAACATTTTGATGTATGTCAACGGATAGAGAAACATTGTTGAAGATATGAGATCTCTCTATTTCGAGTTATCACATTATAACTATTTGAGAAGTGGGAAATTGATTTTGTGGGCCCAATCGATGCTCCCATGCATCAGATGGGTGCACGCTATATTATTACTTCCATTGAATATCTGAAAAGATGGGCCGAAGCCACACTGGTTAAGGATTGCACAGTAGAAATGAAGACACAGTTCATTTCTTAGAATGTGATTACCATATTTTTCTACCCGAAGGTTTTGATGAATGATCAAGGCTCACATTTCTAAATGACACAATTAGGAAACTTATTGAGGAATTCATGATCGACTACCAAAATGGCCCACCCTATCATCCTCAAGCTAATGGTATGGTGGAATCATTCAATTAAATTATAGAACATGCATTAACCAAAGTTTGTAATGTGTAACGTGATGGTTGGGATCAACAAATCCCCATAGTATTATAGGAATATCGCACAACTTGCAAAAGGATGATGAATCACACTCCATTTCAACTAGTCTACAACATAGAAGTAGTCATGCCATTAGAGTTTATAGTTCTCATCCTACAGATTTCTCTAGCTACTCACGTGATGGATGAACACTCACTCCAACATAGGCTAGATGAACTCATAGAGTTAGAGGAATATTGTTTGTTGGTGGGATTCAACCAAGTGGTTGAAAAGAAGAGATAGAAGGGATGGTATGACCACAACATCCACCATAATATCCACCAACATACACATGATTTGGTTGGGACCTTTCCACCTAGTTTACATCAGTGAAGTGGGGGCTGCCAAGCTGGCTACATTGCAGGGAAAACCACTCAAAAGGACTTGTCAATGGAAGAAGGTTGAAGATGAACTATTTCCCACATGAGTTTCCTATCATTTGGCTTCCTTCATCCAACCTGGAATTCGCGTACGATAGGATTAGAATAGGATGTATAATAGGTATAAGAGTACATAGTCGACATAATTCATCTTTTTAGGAATACATCATACACTTCAATCACAAAGATGGATTTGATAGATGTAAAACTTTAGAGATTTCAAATATTTCCAATTTGGGTCAAAGTTATGGCCCATGTACAAGGTATTGGTTGTAGAAGGGGATTCACATGGGACTCGATTAAGATACCTGGAACTCCATTACACTAAAAGGTCAAGTAATATGGTTTAGCTAGATAAAACAAAATCATGTAAAAAAATTAGTTATGATGACACAATCCAAAAGGTAGTTCACCAATACGGTGAATTTGAATCGTTATTTTCTCACCTATGGTGCCTCACCAAGATCTATATCTCTTCTCTACCTTTCCACATTGGTTGGTTCCTTATTTCATTATGGCCTAAACTTATAACCATTATCCACTCTATATATACGCATTTACATCCAAACACCAGTTGGAGAGATCCTCCACATCCCATTCTCTCTTTCCCCCACCTATTACTCACCCAGCTGTTCTTGTAACAACCCTCCTAGTTAAGGACAACTACTCTGACAACAGGTGCAATTTTTTTTGTTTTTTTTGTTTTAACCGTGTGTGCGCGCGTGTAGGAGGGGAAACAGACACACTGGACTCCACGTCGCCACTCGACAACCAATAAGACGCAACCACGATGTTCAACACAAGAAGATTGAAGGCTCATAAGGAGTAACTGCAACAAGATACGACCATAGGCATGAGGCGCACAACACAACATTAAGACATACTGGGGTTGCACAGTCAGAACACAGAGGGAAGAATCCATGGTGTTATATTTACTATTTCTGCACATGAAAGCAGGGCGTTTAGTCTTATGTCTTCTCGAAAGAAGATTAGACAGGCTCCTGGCCGACTGCTCAGGAAGAAATTAGTAAGCCCCTCAGGTGTGTCGCAAGAGTGGAAACCCTGCCTTTAAAGGGCCCGAGACTCTTGATACGGCACTGGATTCTTGACGTAGAAAAACACACAAACATATATACTAAGGCTTACTAGGAGGTGTCTAGATCACTCCCGACACAAGCAGAACAACAAGGGATTGATTACCACCAAGTACAATAAGGGTTAAAGAACAACAAACCACAAGGAAAATGTAAGCTAATTACAACCTCGTCAACTACCCGACCAGTATTCCTGGCTAGAGGTCAATATCTAAGATCTAAAAGGATGCTCAATACCTTTCACTGAACCGGTCTAGGTTTATTGTAGTTTTACCACCTGAAGGCGGTTCATAAACCAATTGTCGATTACAACCTTAGGTTAGTATTGAAATCATTTTAAACTCAATAAGTCGACATGTACACCTTAAATTTGCAATAAGAATCGATCAACATTAAGGGTTTTAACAACTTGAGGAAACCAGATACCAAGTCATAATAACTTAACAAAACCCTTCCTTAATAAATGCATAAAAGAATATATCCCTTCTTTAGATAAGTACAAGAATAAATCTCTCCTTTAAATGAATCAGTGGAAGCATAAATCCCTTCTTACATGACTAGCTAAAGGACTACACCCTTTCCTTAAATAAATAGATCAAGGAACCCATCCACTCTTAAAAGTAAAGAGTACATCTTTTCTTTAATAATTAAATAAGGAATCAACCCTTCCCAATAATCAAATGAAGGAGTACTCTTTTCGTTAAATAAATAAATAAAAGAGTAAAACCTTTGTCCTCATCATGACAGCATCATACAAGGATAACATTATATAAATAACATCATCATATAATTAATCATCATGATATAAATAACATCATATCAATAACATCTTACATAAAAATAACAGCATCCTAATATAATTGACTGCATCATGATATAAAAGACAACATCATATAAATGACATCATACATAAAAATAACCAAATAACATCAAATTCCAATATGACCACGCCCTTATCCCAAGGTTAATATCTAAAAATGATTGCATATTTAATTGTTATATTGAGAGGTATCAAATTTAAAAGACAAGATATAAAGTAACCATGTTTTTCTTTTATTTAACACATTTTATATTGCACCTTATATTGCGTTTACAATTGCCATTAATTAACAGTGAGGTAGAAATACAACCACGCTCTATAAAGTAAGATTAGGGATGCATTTTAATAATTCATATTAAACTTTCCAAAACCTTCTACCTTTTACGTATTGCAAGACCAGGAAATGTAGAGTCAATACAACACATTCCTATCTTATCTAAGTTGTCCATGCATATGCAAAAATATTAAAATTAATTATGGAACTTACTTTACACGGTCCAAGTAATGTATTTCTTGCACTTTAGGTTTTGGCAAAATGATAAACATGAATTATTAACTTACACCTCCGAGCATTTTTCAATAAAGAAATCGTGAACTGATCCAGAAATTTTCTTTTTATGAACCAATTTCCCAGAAATTCAGCAATAGGGTATTCTCCCCGGTGCGCCGCTTCTGTCAGGTGAGTGGGAAGCATGGTGAATTATGGGGGGTTGGGGAGCTTAAAGTCCCAATCCAGCGAGGCACTGACAGTCTTTGAAGTTTTATGGATTCCCAGATAGTGAGGCACCCATCTAGTCAGGGTGGTTCCACGGCTGCGGAGGGTAATGAGGTCGTAGAAGGAGGGCGTAGACGGTAGTGGCAGAGGCGTGGGGATGGTTGCAGGTGGTTCCTCAACTCAGCACTTGAGTGAAGAAAAAAAAAAGGAAAAATGTTGTGCATTCTCCCAACTGGAATCTCAACATACAGATAGGGCACTAAGGATCTCTCCAGATCTAAATACATTATACAACATTCTCTCAGAGTGGTGTGTGTCAATTCGGTAGATAAAAAGATGTTTCAACCAGAAAATGGTAATTGTTCCAACGCATCTGCCACAATTACCAGGCTGTAGGGTTTCTTATTATTGCTGGTGTAAAAACCAGGGTTACAATCGGGAGTCCAAATGAAAATATTGTCAAGATGCCAACCAATATATACAGCTTTGAGATCAGCAAGCAAAAACAAAGACGTAAGGTGTTAAGTAGATGCATAACAGTTCATTAAAGCCTCTCATTGTACAGGTTGCGTTTAAACTCAACAACTCCAGAATTTGCTAGGTTATAAACCAGCCTACAGGAAGGAAATTCCTACGGTTCACTTCAGATTTAGATTCCAGATAATAGCTAACAATGACTACTTACCACAACACACGCCATCATTTAAAAAGGAATTTAAAACACCCGCAGCAAATCAGGGAAGAAATGAAAACACACACAGTATATATAAGAACGCTTAGTGTAAAAGGAGAACCCTACTGGAAAAGTAAAAAAAAAAACACGCCCATTGTAGATATAAAACGCCCAAGTTATAAAGAAGAAAACCTACAAAAATGCGCTCAAGGTAGATATAATACACCCAAGGTAAAATAACCCATGGTAAAACCTTTTTATGAAAGACATTCATAAGAACCGCCGACTGCACGTTCTATAACAAGGGGAGCTGACTTATCTAAAACAACTGAGAAGGAGCCATCTGCGGGAGTTCCCCACACCTACCAATTCAGGCAATGAGATTCCGGCCCTTAGGTAAGAAGGGTCAGGCGTTGGTACAGTCAAGTGGCACTCAAATATTTATAGCGATTGAGATGGATTCGGAGAAGTGGGTGTTGAACCCAAGCTAGGGTTAAATAAATCAACGAGGGCTAAGTGGATAAAAGGGGATGGAGACGCAATGGCAACCAGGCTAGAATTTATTATATTTACACAGTAAAACTGTTACAGCAGCAAAAACCGCCCAATCGCAAAGTTATCTAGATTTGCACAGTAACTAATCACCACAGGAAAAACGCACCCATCTGTAGAGTCTATTTAGATTTACACAGTCATAGGATGAATTTTTTTTTTTTTTACGCCATCCAGAGTGATAATATAACATTACGCAGACCAGAACAATAAAAGTAGAATAAAACCCTAACACAATCCAGATTGTAAACAATACTCTTCACGCCGTCATAGAATAAATTTTACGCCATCCAGAATGAGAATGAAAACATTATGCATACCTGTGCCTGTTCACCTCCTCCGAAAGTTTGTCCACGGCTCCTTGAAGCTCCCGCTTTCCGACCGCAAGAACTCACTGGTACCTCCCAACCAAATGCTAGGGGTACTCTCCTTCCCCCTCATCCCCTCGAGCTACAAAGGGGCCACACACAACCCAGACAATAGCCTAGCTTCTCAGCTCGCCTCCAAGGCTGAGCTACCACTCAAGTCAACTGAGAATCCCCAACTCCTACAAGAAATCAGTCCAGTCTCTAGTCTGGCAGCATAACAATGCCAATAGCTGAAAAAAGACCCCTTCTTTCCCCCTCTCCCTTTATTTTATCCAGTCTCAAACCCTAAATCCTCTTTTTTTAGGTTTTCCCCACTTTTTCCTTTTTATTTTATTTTATTTTATTTTTATTTTTATTTTTTAAAAACTCAAAGAGTAAGTGCGCTCATTAATAATTTCCTTTTATTTTTACATGCATAACTTTTATTAATGGTGGAGGCGGTAGGGATTAATAAATTACGGAAAGAGAATCCATTAATCATTTTCATTGTTCTATAAATTTAAGATTAAGGAATACACGACAATTTGCTTATAATATATGTATATATATTTTCATATTTTTCTATTTATAAGCATGCATTCATCATTGTAATTTATCATTATCCATCATTTAAATTCACCATTAATACATTCATATATATATATATATATATATATATATATATAGGATAATGAGAGATTAAGGTGATGGCAAACATGTATATGGGAAAAGTAAATGTATTACATAAAAAGAATAATGAGGAATTAAGGGGAGGGATGGTGATTTAGTAATGTGA
>ML788205.1:100195-111378 GCA_009831015.1 Picea engelmannii | reverse complement strand
CTGAACTAGGCGACGATTGGTTAGGGGAATTGCTTAAGGGTTTATTCAGGTGTTGATGACTTAGGGCTATTTAGGCTGACCCTTCCTCCACATTATTGCGACGTGCCCTTCAGGACGCACCACGTGCTCCAAGGGTGCCACTCGCCTCTTGAATTTCTTTTGGGCGACGTGCCCTTCAGGATGCACCATGTGCTCCAAGGGTGCGACTCGACAACTGAGTTTCTTTTGTGTGACGTGCCCTTCAGGATGCACCACATGCTCCAAGGGTGCCACTCGCCAACTGGACTAATTGGTAGACCTCTATAACCCCTGGAGTCAACACTCCGCCAGGTGAACTTGTAGGAGACTAAGAGTTTTAAGGAATAAGTCCCCCGCCTTATTGCATGCCCCTTAGAATCATCGTGAGCGACTGTCGTAGTCCACCCTCACGGCATCGTGGATCCTCTCGAACTAGGTAATCGTTAACCTACAGTTTGAGCCATGACGGGAGTGCTAGTAGGCAGTGGTAGGGTTGCTGTCCACCCCTCTCCCTCAACCTCTTGGGAATCGTGTGTGGCCCCTTTACTCCATATGTGAGTCTGGTCTGCAAGCTATCGTCAGCCTGCATCATCAACAATCATGTCATAAAGGTCAACATCAAATCATCAAATCAAATGAAACATCATAGTAAACATATCAACCCAAAAGCACACTCCCTGACTCAGTCCGGAGTCCAAGGGGGTTCTACTAATGCCTCTGCATCCTCAAGGTCAAGAACCCTGCACACTCAATGAAACTGAGTCAATAGCACCTGTCTACATCAAATAGTAACACATCATGTCATCTGTCAATCGCATCATAATCAAGTATAAATGGTCTAACATCATAAAAGTCCATATCACTTGCGAGCAAGTGTCCTCAAATAATAAGTGTTCTCAGTGCGCCAGAGCGGGATGTTACATACACCCCCTCTTGGTCTAAACTTTGTCCCGAAGTTTCTCAATATAAATGCAGAAATAAAGTATCATAGTATCATAAGTCTATCTATCAAACAAAAATGGAAACTGCTGACGCATATCACATGCCTCCTCCCAGGTCGCCGAGTGCGGACTATAACTGTCCCACTGGACCTTGACCTGATCTACCGTTCGATGTCGTAACTGTCAAACGCGATGGTATAAGATGCGGACCAGCTCAGCCATGAGCGCTCCCTCGTCCGATACCTACAAGGAACTCAGGTCAATCACATGTGTAGGATCACTAATATAATGTGTCAAAATAGATACATGAAAAACATCGTGCATACGCCTCAAAGAATCAGGCAAGGCTAGTCGATAGGCCATGGGCCCCTTTCTCTCCATAATCTCAAAAGGTCCCACGAACCTAGGAGAGAGTTTATCTCCCTTTCCAAACTTGATCGAACTCTTATGCGGTTTAACCCACAAGAAGACTCGATCGCCGACCTCGTAACTACGGTCGACTCGGTGCGTATCGACATAACTCTTCTATCGGACCTGCGCTTCTTTAATCCTTTGTCTTATGGTTTGCATCAGCTCTTCCATTTCTTGGATCACTTCTGGTCCCACCAGGACCCTATCCTCAAGCCAATCCCAACTCAAGGGCATTTGACACAGTCGCCCATAAAGAAACTCAAAAGGCGCCATCTTTATGGTGCTTTGATAACTGTTGTTGTAAGCGAACTCTACTAGGGGCAAGAATTCCTCCCAACGCTTTTGTTGGTCCATCGCGTACATGCGCAACATGTCTTCCAAGGTTTGGTTTGTACGTTCTATCTATCCATCTGTCTCTGGGTGATACGCAGTACTAAAGTTAAGCTGGGTTCCCAAGGCCTCTTGGAAACTCGTCCAAAATCATCCAGTAAACACCAATCCTCGATCGGATATAATATTTTTGGGCACTCCATGCAGCCTCACAATCTCACTGATGAAAACTATCGCTATGTCAGGTGCCTGATACGTCGTATGCACAGAAATAAAGTGAGCACTCTTCGTCAGAGTGTCTACTACTACAAAAATCGAGTCGTGTCTCCTTGCCGTCAGTGGCAATCCAACAATAAAATCCATCGAAATAACTTCCCATTTTGATTCCGGAATGGCATGTGGTTGAAGTAAACCTGTCGGGTGTCTATGTTCATCCTTTACCTGCTGACACTCTAGACATCTAGCCACAAATTTGACTATGTCGGCCTTCATTCCTTTCCAAAAGAATAATGGTTTGAGGTCTGCCCTCATCTTCGTAACTCTCGGGTGAGCCATGTAAATTGCTCTATGAGCCTCGCTCAGGATCAACATCCTCAACTCATCATTTTTAGGCATGTAAATTCGACTTCTAAACCTCAATAAACCATTGCCATCTAATGAATATCCCTCATATCGTGGTACCATCATCGTGTTTTGTCAGATAAAATCCTCGACTTCTTTGTACCAGTCATTGTCACGTTGTAAGGTGAGAATCTTCTCACGTAGATTCGTTTGAAGAGGTAGCACCGAAAATATGCGTGGCCTCTGACTCAAAGCATCCACCACTCAGTTCATTGTTCCCTTTATGTAAGTAATCTCAAAATCGTACTCGCTAAGAAATTCTGACCAACGCCGTTGTCGCGCGTTCAGGTCGCTTTGCGTGAAAATGTGTTGTAGTCCACAATGAACAGTCTTTAATTCAAATTTTCATCTAGTAAGGTAGTGTCTCCAAACATTCAAGGAATAAACTATGGCTAATAACTCCAAATTGTGCGTCACATAATTCTCCTCGTGCCTTCTCAGTTTTCTCGAAATGTAAGCAATCACTCGTCCGTCTTGCATCAAGACTCTGCCTAAACCTTCCTTGGATGCGTCAGTGCATACCAAGAAGTCTGCGTCCATGTCAGGGACCTTTAGTATCGGCATGGTTTTCAACAACTCCTTAAGCCTCCGAAATGATTCCGTGCATTTCTCAGTCCAAACAACTTCTTGTTTTTCTTCTGCAATTCCGTGATCGGATTTGCTATCTTCGAAAAACCCTCGACAAATCGTCGATAGTATCCTGCTAATCCCATAAAACTACTCACTTCTGTGACATTCGTCGGCACAGGCCATTCCATAATAGCCTCAACCTTGGCTGGATCCACGGCGATACCCTCGCCAGAGATGACATGCCCTAAGTAGTGAATCCTCGATTGGTAAAAAGAACATTTGGACAACTTCCCATACAATTTGTGTTCTCATAAACATTGTAGTACCAAGCACAAGTGCTCATCATGCTCCTCCGTCATCCGAGAGTAGATCAAAATATCATCAATGAATACTTGGATGAACTTGTCCAAGTACTCTCGGAACACCCCGTTCATCAAACTCATGAATACCCCTGGGGCGTTTGTCAGTCCAAATGGAAAAACAGTAAACTCATAATGTCCAAATCTCATCTTAAAGGCGTTCTTAGGGATGTCATCCTCCTTGATCCATAACTGGTGATATCCGGATCGTAAATCGATCTTGGAGAACACCGTCGCACCCTTCATTTGATCGAATAGATCGTCAATTCTTGGTAAGGGATATTGATTCTTGATCGTAGCCTTGTTCAGTTGACGGTAGTCAATGCAAATCCTCCATGATCCATCCTTCTTTCGTATGAAAATAACTGGTGCACCCCACGGTGACACACTAGGACGTATCAATCCCAGGTCCAACAACTCCTTCAGTTGCATTTTCAACTCTTGCAACTCTGGGGTCGACATCCACTAAGGCGTTCTTGCTATCGGTTCGGTTCCCGGTTTCAGGTCTATGGTAAACTCTAGTTCCCTTTCCGGCGGCATCCCAGGCAACTCCTCTGGAAATACGTCCGCAAACTCCTTCACCACCGGAAGGTGTTCTAGACCTTCTTCTACTCCCTTCTCGTTGAGCGTGAGGATCGCATAAAGTTTGCACCCCTTGCGCATACTCTTCCGTAACTATAAGGAAGAGACGAACCACAGGGAAACTCCCTAGTTTCTTCCTACAATCACACGTCTCTGTCCTTCGTCATCAACCAAGCTCAACCATTTCATCTTACAGTTGAGTATCGCATCATGCGTTTCCAACCAATCCATACCGATCACGAAGTCATAAGATCCTAAGGTCGTGACGTACAATTTGACCCTTGTGACAAACTCTCCCAGGTTAAGGGCATGGCCCATAACCTTTCCTCCCACCTTCTGTTTGGATCCTGAAGCCATCTCCACGAAGCTAAACTCATCCTGTTCGACTGCCTTTACCTTAATCCTTTTTAGTGCTGCACCAGAAATGAAACTCTCAATAGCTCCTGGGTCTATCAAAACACTAAGGGTCTGGTCAGCGACCGTATCTATCGTCTTGAGCACAGTCGACTGGTGCTCTGCCTGGCGGTTATTCACCACTGCATGAATCTGATGGGCCTTGCCCATATCTCCCACGGTAGCGGGTCCGGCTGATCCGGACGCCCTGGTCCTCTCCACAGGATAGTCGCGCTGGTAGTGTGGCTCCCCACATGTCCAACACCTCTTCTTCGGCCCAGTAGTCCTGGTACCCGAAGTAGAAGATGACTTCCCACCGGCCTGAAACCCTGGTCGGTTATGCTGAACAGGCCTAAACTGCTGGTGCTACGGGCGACGCTGCTGCTGGTGCTGTGGTCCTCGATAAGGTGTCCACTGCTGAGGCGGCGGTCGTCGAGGTGTAGTGAACATGGATCCCCTCTAGAAGCCATGATGTCCCGGTGTATGTCTCACTGGTTTCTGATGCCGCGGTGCACCAGATGAACTCTGCCCTGCGGGTCTCGCTGAAGTCCTGGTTTGACCCCCACTGATAAGCTCCTCCTCTACAATGAGGGCCTTTTGGACAGCGTCGTGCAAGGTTTGAGGCATCAAGATCCTAACCTTTGCACATAGACTGCCATTAAGGCCAAACACAAACCTGTTGACTTTGAGCTTCTCTGTGTTTAGGTGCGGAGCATACCGGAGTAGCTCCATAAAACGTGCCTCATACTTGGGCACTGTACGACCTCCCTGTCGTAACGCATTGAACTCATTGAGCTGACGCTCAATGAATTCCTCTGAAAGGTACCTCTCTCGAAACTGTTCCTCGAACAGTTCCCATGACACATCTTCCACGGCCATGTTCATCTGCGGCAGGAGTGTCTTCCACCATAGAAGAGCGCTCCCCTTTAGTTGAAAGACCGCCATGTGGACCTTCATGTTGGAGGTATAATCGCGAAGTGCGAAGCACATCGCCATATTCTCCAACCATGCCTTAGCAGCTGAGCCGTCCGGGGCACCAAAGAACTCGAGAAATTTTACCTTCTCGAGTTCACGGTGAATGCTACCTGTAACGGCTGGTGCGTGCGGCAGAACCTCAGGGGGTGCCGGTGCCCTGGCCTCGTCTCGATCCAAACGGCTGATCAAAGCCTCGGACATGCGCTGAAAGGATCTGATCATCCCAATAACATCACCAACTGATATATGTTCCTGTCCGAGAACCTACTTGCCTCCCTGGGGGTTAGACCCCTCAGGTGTGGATGCTGCTGGAGGAGTCTCGCCTCCTCCCCTAGCACCCCGTCGTCTACCTTCGCGACGTCCTCTAACCATGATTACCTGCACACACACAATCAACTCGATCAGCAACATTATAATAAAACCAACTCATGTCTACGAAAGCCGTAGTGAACCCTAAGTCATGGGTCGAACCGGCTCTGATACCATATGTAACAACCCTCCTAGTTAAGGACAACTACTTTGACAACAGGTGCAAATTTTTTATTTTTTTTTTGTTTTAACCATGTGTGCGCGTCTGTAGGAGGGGAAACAGACACACTGGACTTCACGTCGCCACTCGACAACCAACAAGACGGAACCACGATGTTCAGCACAAGAAGACTGAAGGATCACAAGGAGTAACTGCAACAAGATATGACCATAGGCATGAGGTGCACAAAACAACATTAAGACATACTGGGGTTGCACAGTCAGAACACAGAGGGAAGAATCCATGGTGTTAGAGTTACTATTTCTGCATAGGAAAGTAGGGCGTTTAGTCTTATGTCTTCTCGAAAGAAGATTAGACAGGCTCCTGGCCGACTGCTCAGGCAGAAACTAGTAAGCCCCTGAGGTGTGTCGCAAGAGTGGAAACCCTGCCTTTAAAGGGCCCGAGACTCTTGATACGGCACTAGATTCTTGACGTAGAAAAACACACAGGCATATATACTAATGCTTACTAGGAGGTGTCTAGATCTTTCCCGACACAAGCAGAACAACAAGGGATTGATTACCACCAAGTACAATAAGGGTTAAAGAACAACAAACCACAAGGAAAATGTAAGCTAATTACAACCTCGTCAACTAGCCGACCAGTATTCCTGGCTAGAGGTCAATATCTAAGATCTAAAAGGATGCTAAGTACCTTTCACTGAACCGGTCTAGGTTTATTGTGGTTTTACCACCTGAAGGCGGTTCATAAACCAATTGTCGATTACAACCTTAGGTTAGTATTGAAAGCATTTTAAACTCAATAAGTCGACATGTACACCTTAAATTTGCAATAAGAATCGATCAACATTAAGGGTTTTAACAACTTGAGGAAACCAGATACCAAGTCATAATAACTTAACAAAACCCTTCCTTAATAAATGCATAAAAGAATATATCCCTTCTTTAGATAAGTACAAGAATAAATCTCTCCTTTAAATGAATCAGTGGAAGCATAAATCCCTTCTTACATGACTAGCTAAAGGACTACACCCTTTCCTTAAATAAATAGATCAAGGAACCCATCCACTCTTAAAAGTAAAGAGTACATCTTTTCTTTAATAATTAAATAAGGAATCAACCCTTCCCAATAATCAAATGAAGGAGTACTCTTTTCGTTAAATAAATAAATAAAAGAGTAAAACCTTTGTCCTCATCATGACAGCATCATACAAGGATAACATTATATAAATAACATCATCATATAATTAATCATCATGATATAAATAACATCATATCAATAACATCTTACATAAAAATAACAGCATCCTAATATAATTGACCGCATCCTGATATAAAAGACAACATCATATAAATGACATCATACATAAAAATAACTAAATAACATCAAATTCCAATATGACCACGCCCTTATCCTAAGGTTAATATCTAAAAATGATTGCATATTTAATTGTTATATTGAGAGGTATCAAATTTAAAAGACAAGATATAAAGTAGCCATGTTTTTCTTTTATTTAACACATTTTATATTGCACTTTATATTGCGTTTACAATTGCCATTAATTAACAGCGAGGTAGAAATATAGCCACACTCTATAAAGTAAGATTAGGGATGCATTTTAATAATTCATATTAAACTTGCCATAACCTTCTACCTTTTACGTATTGCAAGACCAGGAAATGTAGAGTCAATACAGCACATTCCTATCTTATCTAAGTTGTCCGTGCGTATGCAAAAATATTAAAATTAATTATGGCACTTACTTTACATGGTCCAAGTAATGTATTTCTTGCACTTTAGGTTTTGGCAAAACGATAAACATGAATTATTAACTTACACCTCCGAGCATTTTTCAATAAAGAAATCGTGAACTAATCCAGAAATTTTCTTTTTATGAACCAATTTCCCAGAAATTCGGCAATAGGGTATTCGCACCGGTGCGCTGCTTCTGTCAGGTGAATGGGACGCAGGGTGAATTATGGGGGGTTGGGGAGCTTAAAGTCCCAATCCAGCCAGGCGCTGACAGTATTTGAAGTTTTACGGATTCCCAGATAGTGAGGCACCCATCCAGTCAGGGTGGTTCCAGGGCTGCGGAGGGTAATGAGGTCGCAGAAGGAGGGCACAGACGGTAGTGGCAGAGGCGTGGGGACGGTTGCAGGTGGTTCCTCAACTCAGCGCTTGAGTGAAGAAAAAAAAAAAGGAAAAACGTTGTGCATACTCCCAACTAGAATCTCAACATACAGATAGGGCACTAAGGATCTCTCCAGATCTAAATACATTATATAGCATTCTCTTAGAGTGGTGTGTGTCAATTCGGTAGATAAAAATATATTTCAACCAGCAAATGGTAACTGTTCCAACGCATCTACCACAATTACCAGGCCGTAGGGTTTCTTAGTATTGCTGGTGTAAAAACCAGGGTTACAATCGGGAGTCCAGATGAAAATATTGTCAAGATGCCAACCAATATATACAGCTTTGAGATCAGCAAGAAAAGACAGAGACGTAAGGTGTTAAGTAGATGCATAACAGTTCATTAAAGCCTCTCATTGTACAGATTGTGTTTAAACTCAACAACTCCAGAATTTGCTAGGTTATAAACCAGCCTACAGGAAGGAAATTCCTACGGTTCACTTCAGATTTAGATTCCAGATAATAGCTAACAATGACTACTTACCACAACACATGCCGTCATTTAAAAACGAATTTAAAACACCCGCAGCAAATCAGGGAAGAAATGAAAATGCACACAGTATATATAAGAACGCTTAGTGTAAAAGGAGAACCCTACTGGAAAAGTAAAAAAAAAAACACGCCCATTGTAGATATAAAACGCCCAAGTTATAAAGAAGAAAACCTACAAAAACACGCCCAAGGTAGATATAATACGCCCAAGGTAAAAGAACCCACGGTAAAACCTTTTTATGAAAGACAGTCATAAGAACCACTGACTGCACGTTCTATAACAAGGGGAGCTGACTTATCTAAAATAACTGAGAAGGAGCCATCTGCGGGAGTTCCCCACATCTACCGATTCAGGCAATGAGATTTCGGCCCTTAGGTAAGAAGGGTCACGCATTGGTACAGTCAAGTGGCACTCAAATATTTACAGCGATCGAGATGGATTCAGAGAAGTGGGTGTTGAACCCAAGCTAGGGTTAAATAAATCAACGAGGGCTAAGTGGATAAAAAGGGATGGAGACGCAATGGAAACCAGGCTAGAATTTATTATATTTACACAGTAAAACTGTTACAGCAGCAAAAAGCACCCAATCATAGAGTTATCTAGATTTGCACAGTAACTAATCACCACAATAAAAACACACCCATATATAGAGTCTATTTAGATTTACACAGTCATAGGATGAATTTTTTTTTTTTTTTTACGCCATCCAGAGTGATAATATAACATTATGCAGACTAGAATAATAAAAATAGAATAAAACCCTAACACAGTCCAGAGTGTAAACAATACTCTTCACGCCGTCATAGAATAAATTTTATGCCATCCAGAATAAGAATGAAAACATTATGCATACCTGTGCCTGTTCGCCTCCTTTGAAAGTTTGTCCGCGGCTCCTTGAAGCTCCCGCTTGCCGACCGCAAGAACTCACCGGTACCTCCCAGCCAAATGCTAGGGGTACTCTCCTTCCCCCTCATCCCCTCGAGCCGCAAAGGGGCCACACACAACCCAGACAATAGCCTAGCTTCTCATCTCGCCTCCAAGGCTGAGCTACCACTCAAATCAGCTGAGAATCCCCAACTCCTACAAGAAATCAGTCCAGTCTCTAGTCTGGCAGCATAACAATACCAATAGCTGAAAAAAGTCCCCTTCTTTCCCCCTCTCCCTTTCTTTTATCCAGTCTCAAACCCTAAATCCTCTTTTTTTAGGTTTTCCCACTTTTTCCTTTTTATTTTCTTATTTTCCTTTTTATTTTATTTTATTTTATTTTTTTATTTTTTTATTTTTAAACTCAAAGAGTAAGTGTGCTCATTAATAATTTCCTTTTATTTTTACATGCGTAACTTTTATTAATGGTAGAGGCGGTAGGGATTAATAAATTATGGAAAAAGAATCCATTAATCATTTTCGTTGTTCTATAAATTTAAGATTAAGGAATACACGACAATTTGCTTATAATATATGTATATATATTTTCATTTTTTTCTATTTATAAGCATGCATTCATCATTATAATTTATCATTATCCATCATTTAAATTCACCATTTATATATATATATATATATAGGATAATGAGAGATTAAGGTGATGACAAACATGTATATGGGAAAAGTAAATGTATTACATAAAAAAAAATAATGAGGAATTAAGGGGAGGGATGGTGATTTAGTAATGTGAATTGGACATGTAAAAGGGAGATGGATACTAGAAGATTAAGGTGATTGAGGATAGTTTAATAAAGTAGACATGGATAATGAGAGGATAATGGTCTTATTTTTTTTTGTTTTTTTTTTTTTTGAANAATTTTCTTCTTTGCAAAGTTTTTTTTTTTTTTAAGGTCACACTAAATTTTTTTTTTTTACCCTAGAAAAGTCTTAGGCTTAGGGCTTAGATTCTGAGCTAAGCAACAATTGGTTAGGGGAATTGCTTAAGGGTTTATTTAGGTGTTGATGACTTAGGGCTATTTAGGCTGACCCTTCCTCCACATTATTGCGATGTGCCCTTCAGGACGCACCACGTGCTCCAAGGGTGCCACTCGCCTCTTGAATTTCTTTTGGGCGATGTGCCCTTCAGGATGCACCATGTGCTCCAAGGGTGCCACTCGCCAACTGAGTTTCTTTTGTGCGATGTGCCCTTCAGGATGCACCACGTGCTCCAAGGGTGCCACTCGCCAACTGGACTGATTGGTAGACCTATATAACCCCTGGAGTCAACACTCCGCCAGGTGAACTTGTAGGAGACTAAGGGTTCTAAGGAATAAGGTCCCCACCTTATTGCGCGCCCCTTAGAATCATCATGAGCGACTGTCGCAGTCCTCCCTCACGACATCGTGGATCCTCTCGAACTAGGTAATCGTTAACCTCCAGTTCGAGCCACGACGGGAGTGCTAGTAGGCGGTGGCAGGGCTGCTATCCACCCCTCTCCCTCAACCTCTCTGGAATCGTGTGTGGCCCCTTTACTCCATATGTGAGTCTGGTCAACAAGCTATCGTCATCCTGCATCATCAACAAGCATGTCAGAAAGGTCAACATCAAATCATCAAATCAAATGAAACATCATAGTAAACATATCAACCCAAAAGCACACTCCCTAACTCAGTACAGAGTCCAAGGGGGTTCTACCGATGCCTCTGCATCCTCAAGGTCAAGAACCCTGTACACTCAATGAAACTGAGTCAATAGCACCTGTCTACATCAAATAGTAACACATCATGTCATCTGTCAATCGCATCATAATCAAGTATAAATGGTCTAACATCATAAAAGTCTAGATCACTTGCGAGCAAGTGTCCTCAAATAATAAGTGTTCT
>ML788205.1:34599-87535 GCA_009831015.1 Picea engelmannii | reverse complement strand
TTGCTAAGTTACCCCATCAATCACCCCAACAATGGTCAAGTGGATTAGTGTAAGATCCAAGCAGTCATCCGAAATGAAAGGAACCTAATGCATATATGAGAAGGTTATAATGATCAAATATGACACATACCATGATACCTCGAACCAATTACCTCATGGAGCAAGAGTCCTCCCCGATGCAAGGCCAGGACGGTAGTGATGGAAGCTGCTACTGCTGACAGGATAAGTCTGGCTGAGAAGAAGAAAGATGGGCCCTCCAGGGCCATGCTCAAGTCAATCTCGCTCTCGATACTCCATGTCTAGGACCATGTGGGCCTCGAGACATGATCTCCTAGTTATCCCTAGATATCGGGGATAACAGGTTGTTACAAAGAAAGGAATTTGGTTTCCCTAATTATCATGTAATTTGTTGATTCTAGCAAATAGTTAGATAAATATATGGTTAGTGTGGATTTTTCCTAAGTATGGAGTATTTGATCCTACCTCTAGGAATCAAATTTATCCTCATGTGTATGTAAATATGTAATCATGTGGGAAAAATCAAAGGTTGTCCAAAGAAGTGCCCAAGTTGTGAAATCAACCCGAGGAGAGTGGTTTTATGGTTGAGAAATTATTAATTCGATAGTCAATTCCTTGATAAGATTGTATGTTTTTATGACTGAGAAAGCCTCTATAGAGTGAGACATGTCAAAAGAGAAAAAAAAAGGAAAGTGGGAACTAAGTTCCTATGAACTTCATTGAGAAGTGAAAATCTAAAGTGACAAAGATCGATCATGTAAAAGAGTTGAAACTAATGGAAACGTTTCCATGGGTATGTGATCATTGATCATCATAATATATCAATGAATGTAAGAGATAATCATTGGTAATTGGACATGTCTTAAATCCCTCAAAAATACAAGCTTAAATTTCTCGGTGGTTTTATATTTCTGGTGTCCAGTGGCCAGTTAAATCGGACTAGACTCACAATTACACGATAATGATTAAAGATGGATTTACAATGCCTGGTGGTAGGTTAAACAAGACTGGAGTAAACATAGAGGCACATTTTTAAAGTTTTTGGGGCCTGGTGGTTGGTGAAAGAGTTTATTCCCTAGTGGTATGGTGGTATTGGGGACTAGTTAAAAATATTGTTTAATGATGATATTTCAAGCCGATTAATAGGAAATGATTATGAAAGGGGACAAGAGGGTTGAGGCTGACCTAGGTGCCATCAATTTTTGGTATCAAAGAAGGAAATTCCTACGTGTTTAAGTGAAGGTGATAGTAAAGAACACAAAAACTTATGAAGATGTAGATCTAGATGAGATCTGGTAAGTAAACATGGTCTTTATGTTTTATAATTAATCATGGACAAAGTATTTTTGGCAGGTATTAGAAAGTATACATTTGTGGTAGAGACCCTTACAACAAAGAAGTTCTAAATAATTCCAGCTAAGGTCAGAAGTGCATACAACATTGGGAGTTCTCAAGAGGAAGTGTGGAGTGGAGAAGCCTAGACCAAGGAAAGCTCTGAATGTTCTAAATGGAGAGAAACATTGATACCAAAGGGCCAAGTCTAGGAGAGAAGACCTTGGTGAGGTATTTTTTAGCAGGTTGAAAAAGACATGTTACTACAGATGCTATTTGTAGCTTGTTGTTGATCATTGTGAATCTCATATAGATGGAGATGACTAGAGACACAAATATAAAGATTTTAGAGGAAAGAAGCCACACAAATATGAGTGATGAGAAATTTTACGAGATATTTGAGTTGAAAGAGAAAATCAGTTATATGATGAATCTTCTACAGGAAGGATCTTGGGAAGACAAGAGAACTGCATGAATTCTTAAGAAAAAGGTCAATTGGCCTAGTAAGAAATTGATTACAAGGAAAATGAGACACGTGATGGAAATATGGTTGATTATAGAGGAAATATTTAGTGAATCTGTGTATGAACAAAGGTCTTTGAAATAAAAATAAATATTTCACATTCATGGACTAGAGCAGGGAGAAATTATTGGAGAAGATGAGGATGTAGATGAGAAACAAGATGAGGATATTGTGGAAAGTTTGGAAAGTGCAGTACACAATTAGAAGATGAATATGAGACATAGGAGTCTCTAGTTTTTCAAAATAATTGTTTATTTGAGCATGTGTTTGTAGGTTCTAAAGAAATTGAATATGGACAACCTATAGAATTTGTCATAGAAGAAGAAGAGACAACATTGTCTCATAAAACTAGTCAAGATGGAGACTATACATAGTCATAAGATTCAATACAAGTGTAGGAACTTGTTATAACAAGAGATAGGGTAGAATTATATCATAAAGACATCCAAGTAGAAGAAAAAGGAGTGATAAAATATTTTAATGAAGAATTAAAGATGCTAGAAGAATGGCTAGCAAAGCCTAGAATTTGTGAAGACTACATAGAGATTGAAAAATCTCTTCGTGAAGGGATAAAAGAAGATAATTCCAAGAGAGATTTAAAGATGGAAAATTTTGAAGAAGTTGAGGGTACTAAAAAGGATACGAGATACGGACAACAAGAAGGAAGGAAAAAGTTAGAATAAAAACAAGTTGTGATAACGGTCATACTTATGACTGAGAATGGGATTCAATAGCCTAGACAACAAAAAACAATCTGTAATATGTTTATTATGTGTGCAAATGTAGACAAAACTGAGAATTTTTTAGATGGAAGCAAACAATATTTCATAAAGAAACCATAGAATCCATGGAGAATACAACTTAGTGTCTTAAAATCTTATGGAGAAATGTATGAAGCTAAGTGGAAAAGAAATCTCATGCAACATAGCATTGTTAATATAATGACAAAAGTATGGAAGAATAAATTACATGAACAAAGAGAAACCAAAGTTTGGGATCCTAGAAGATTAAATAAAACAATAGATGAACAATGCAACAAAGCATGTGGACAACAACAATTTAAAATATGGGATCCAGGTGAAAAGAAGCAATTGAGGACATTTGACTAAGAGGTCATATTTTTTTTAATACCCTGGGAGTCTGATGCAAGAGCATATTCTCTCAAAATCAACCTTCTTGAGCAGGCCTAATGGGGTCTTGGAAGTTACTAAAGGGGGTTGGTTCCGTTAATTTAAGTTTTTATTTTAATGGTTCTAGAAATATAGGGTTTATACAAAGAAAGGGATTTGTTTTCCCTAATGATCATGTAATTTGGTGATTTGAGCAAATAGTTAGATAAATATATGGTTAGTGTGGATTTTTCGTAGTATGGAGGATTTGATACTACCTATAGGATTCAAATTGATCCTCATATATATGTAAATATGTAATCTTGTGGGAATTATCATATGGTGTCCAAACATATCAAAATTAGGCCAAGAAAGAGACTAAGGGGGAAAGAGAGGTGATCAGGGACAAAGAAACTCCTAAGTTGTGAAATGAGGCTGAGGAGAGTGGTTTTATGGTTGAGAAATTACTGAGTTGATATTTAAATCCTGGACAATATTTTATGTGTTTATTATTGAGCAAGCCTCCATAGGGAGAGATAGGTTGAAAGTGAACCAAATAGAAAAGTGGGAATGAAATTCCTATGAACTTCATTGATAAGTGAAATATGAAAAAGCCGATAGAGAGTGAACCTAGAAATTATTTTAAATTGATGGTTGAGTGTTCACGTATGCAATCGTTGATCATCATTGGTAACCAGACCAACCTTAAATATCTTGAAAAGATTAGCTTAAATTTCTAGGTGGTTTTGTATTCTTGGCATCTAGTCGTCGATCAAACTGAATTGGACTCAAAATTACGTGATGATATTTGAAGGAAGATTTTTGGTGCTTGGTAGTTGGTTAAACTAGACTGTATTAAACAAAAAGGTGGATTATTAAATTTTCGAGGGTTCGGAGGTCTATGACAAAGTTTAGTCCATGGTGGTCTGGTGGTCCCAATGGTCAGTTAAAAAAATGTATAAATGATGATATTTCAATATAATTAAGAGGATATGTTTATGAAAGTGGATAAGAGGTTTGAGGCTAAGTCGATTTCCATAAGTTCCATTTGTAGGGAATTAAATAAATTTTCCATTTATTCTTCTTCAATTTTGTCCAGGGAATAGGGAACAAGCAACCAAGACATGCCTCAAATTTGTATTTATATGGAGAAAACGAAACAATGTATGCCACTGGTGGGTCACACACATAATAGAAAACCATATTCTTTGTCAAGATACACATTCCCCAACCCCGAGGTGTAGGACATTCGGTGACAGAGTGTGTTGTTAAGCCACTCCATGATGTTCAAGTCACCGTTTCGAAACCTGCGGGGAAAAAAAATCCAGCCATGTTAAGGGTTGGTGTGGCTCAGGCCAAGTGTGATCCCTCAATGATTTTGATGGATTAGATGCCACTGAGTCATGGTTTATTAGCCATAGGTTAGTCCCACAGGTCACAGACAAATTAACAAGAACAAAAAAAAAGATACACATTCCCCAAAAATGATTTCAAAATCTTCTTTGTTCTCTATTGTGCATAAAAAAATATGGAAAAGAGATGTACTATACATGGTATTAAGCCTAAACTAAGGAGTGAATGACAGGGAAAACTTGAAGTGAATGGAACTCAGATAGAGACATTGTAAAGCATTAAATATTAAACAAATAGCTATAGGAACTACATTAAATATATACACCAACAACGAGGCTACATATCGAATACATTATGGGGTTGATCCCTCCTTGGATGCATAGGTGGGTTTAGTCTCTCCTTGTAAGTCTCTACTCCTCTTCCCACTCTCCTTACTAGTAGGTGGGATCGATCCAATTTCAATGCCAATGGGTTTCTCCTCTGCACACTCTCTATACAGGAATGTGGGTTCAATCCAATGCAAATTCCAATGGGTTTATCCTCTACTCACTCTCCTTACTAACAGGTGGGTTCAATCAATGAAATATTCAGTGGGTTTGGAGTGGTTTTATTTGGTCATGGGTTTGGTGACATAGTGTTTCTTATGTTTGATTTTTTATTTATTTTTATTTGTTTTATATTTAACTCCCTTAACCCCTAAACTCCCCTAACCACTAAATCCCCTAAACCCTAAACCCCCTAATACCTCAATCCCTAACTCCTAACCCTTGTCTCTAAACCATGGCCAAAGGCCCCAAAAAATATTTTATGTGTTAAACCTTGTAATGGCTACCATATGACACTTGTATCTCAAATATTCCATTTAGGTATTGGGTAGTGGTTTTGGAGCATGCACATGTTACTTCTGGTGGATGAGGGTGGATGGTTAGATAACTTACCAAGGTTATTGGGTGGAGGGTTGAAAAGTTGTGGTAGATTATCAATATTCATTGGTAGTTAAAATCATTTAGCACATGCTCAAAATTGGTTAGGACATTATAGGTCGGTGTGTTGTGAGAGAAATCAAGGAAAATGAATTATAACCATCCGATGAAACATATAATAAAATCAAATAAAAATTAAAAACACGTAATTAACCCATACAAGAAAATAATTTAAAGATAATAAATCATAGAAAATATATAATCACATACCTCAACCTACATTTCAATAATTCAATATCATTGATATTATTTATCCAACTCCACATTTGTATCGTTTAATTTAGAATCAGCATTGAAAGGATTTTCCATATCAACATCATCATCAATGTCATTTTTTATAATTTCATCATCGATGTGATCGTCGAGAATATTTCATCTACATCTAGCTCAACTTCTTTTTCTTCTTCATATAACATAAATAATTTATTCTCTACATCATCTTCTTCTTGAATAGCATATTTTTCTATTGAATTATACTTTACATGCCTTCCTCTTCGATCATATCTAACAACGTATGGCCAACTTGCTTTACCTGGAACCTCTCAGTAAAATACCTTCTCACATTTGCTTGAAAGAACATAAGGCTCAATACGCGGCTCAAAATTCCTTGTATTAACCATGGTAAATCCATTAGCATGCTCAATAACAATTCTTTTAGGATCACATTCATTCATTTGTAACATGTACCATTTGATCTTGATCAAGACAAATTTAAAGGATTTAAAGTCATAGTAAAGCATATCATCCAAATATCCATAGTATGTATTTTTAGGTACCTTTGGATGCCTTTCACTTCTATATGAAACATTAGTGACCTGAAATAATTTAGTTATCCCACAATGGAAGTTTTTCTTCTTGTCATCCAACTTTTTGATGTGAAATTTACAACCATTGCACCACATAACCTTGTGGTGTTTCAACTACAATATGCCCAACACGTAAAAAATGCATTGTCAATTAATAAACATATTTAGACTTAGTAAATATTTTTAAATATAATAGAGCACCTACATTAATATAATGGAAAAAAATTAAAAAAATTGGGTGAATATGCTTGTATGTTTATCATTTAAACCATATGCTAAATCAATTTCCATGTATGTAAGATTTGTATCTTGATTATGTTTAGCCTCTTTAACTAATGTAGCCACCCCTTCCAATGATAACCTACCATAGCATTGTATACATCGTTCTATCCACACCTTCATCCAATCAATATTGTTTTCAATGTATAAATGTAGTGCATCCCACTCTCAACCAACTATGCGAAAAAATAAAAATTCATCAATAATTAGGTACCATGGCAAAGCTTAATAATTTATACAAGAATAAAAATTAAATAGGTACAATATAGAAAAAAATGAATAATCAAAAGTATTATAGATCTCTACCATCAAATCACCTTTCAATTTCCCCATTATAACTTTCCCCAACATGACCTCCCCTTTAAATTTGTTGATGGATTTGACATCCCAAATGAGAGAAACATTCATATCTATTCCCAATTTAGGAAGTTAATGACTAATATACACCAAGGATTGACATACCATATATACCTCCGTCATACAACCCTTAAGACGTTCTCTTTTTCTAATAAAATCCTTCAATGATTTCAAATGCCTCTCCACCATCCACATTGACCTTGTGTGTACAAGTCCACACATTTCAATCTCCTCAACTTGGTGTATAAGGTAGTGTTCTTACATAATAAAAAATGTTGGAGGTAGGTACTTTTGAATTTCACACATTAGCCGAGGAAGTTCTCTCCTCCAATACTTTATATATTCTTTATGGATTTCTTTGGATGACAACCACCTACACATTATGTAAGTAAATCATAGGTTTAATTATATACATTGAAAGTAAAACACATGTCAAAAGTTATGCAACAATTTTTTTTCATAGAAATAGTTACTTACCTCATGTACTTGTTAAGAACATATATCTAAATATGCAAGTTTTCATAATTAGTCATAATGCTAGAGAAAATTTTGGATTAAAACTGTGTACGAAGTTTTGAAATGTCCAACGTTTCGAGTGGACACTCCACCCATCATCAATGACATGAAAAGCTTGTATGTAGTAAAAGGGTGTTGAGATATAAATATAACATGAAAGAGGTTACATTAATTAGTGGGAAATAACCATTAGTATTAGGTAAAATATTAGATTAAAGATAAGAGTAAGCATAAATAAAAAGTATTAATTTTTTTTGAATAAAGTAAATTACATTGAATTAATTGAATGACATTAATTAAGTTCTAATGGTAATATATAAAATGGGTGAGAGATGAGAATAATTAAGTGAAAAAATCATATATTGAAGTATTCAAATGATATTAGGGTTAAATTAAAAATAATTTATGTGGAAGAGTATTTTATAAAAAGTTGAAGTATAAGATGAAAGGTGAAAAATTAGATGAACGGTACGCATAATAAAAGTTCAAAAAAATTGAGTAAAGGAAATTACCATTGAAAATTGAATTGTATTAATTAAATTTGTAATTGTAAAGTCTAAAGGGGGGTAAATTGTTTTATATCAAAAGATAAAAGGATGAGATATTAGATTAACAAAAATTTAAGTAGTAGAGTATTAAAAAACTCTAATGATAGGATATTAAAATTAAAGGAGCATTTATATGATAGAGTAGTCTATTGGTATAATAAAAATTTTAAAAGAGAAATTATATGATAGAATAGTTTATTGATATAATAAAAATTAAAAAATTGTGTTAAAATTAATTGGGGAGAGATAGGAGAAAGGTGGAACTATTAGAAAAACCTTAGATAATTAAGGCAATAGTAATAAAGTAATAATAGAATGGAGGATGTAAGTGTTGAAAATGGGAGAGAAGGTTAAAGAAATAATCAATAGAAAATATAAATTTTCTAGAGAATATTAATTAAGTAAAATAGAAGGGAAGAGGTAGGATTAAGAATTTCCTCATAGAGTACAAGAGGGTTAAATTAAAACAATAAAGGTTAATAGGGTATAGAAATTAGAGATAATATTCCAGGAAAATAATAGAAGAAGACTCGGGGGATGTTTGATTAACATGATAGGCCATGGAGGTAAGAGGTGTCAGAAGTGGAAGTTTGAAGGTCAAGGTGATGAATGATAGGTTTCCAAGAAAGGTAGAGTTTGTAGCCATCTTCACAATTGAAGTTAAGATTGAATTTTTTAATACTTTTTATTTATACTTAATCTTATCATTCATCTAAAATTTTACCTAATACCAAAAAATATTTTGTTAAGAACCAAATATTAATATAGCATAAAAAACCTTATAATAAGTACTTAATGTCTTAACAACGAGATAATTTTAGATAATAAGCCTCTTCAAGGGGGAAACCTCTTTATACACCACATAAATTTACAAATACAAGATGATTCCAAATGCAAATGTCTCCCTGGTATGTATAGGAGACTAGGAGGTACAATTACAACTAATGGACCCCAACTGACATAAATAAAATAAAAATACTAATGTAATGTTCCCCAATTAAGAGGTAATGTTCCACTATTTAGGGCTTAATATGACCCTCCCCTTCAGGCAAGTGTTGTCTGCAACGCTTGAGTAATTTTGGATTCTTTTGCAGAAAAGACTCATCTTCCTAAGTGGTATATTTAGCAGGCAGTTTCCTCCACTTAATGAGATACTCTGAAATGGATCTTTTCCCGAGTTGGTGAATTATTGTGTCAGTGATAGCTTAAGGCTTCAATATGATTTTTCCTTCCTCGTCAAGTTCTAGAAATATAATTTTAACTGATATCTTGTCACCTATAACCTTCTTTAAGCATGAAACATGGAAAACTAGGTGTATTCACGAAGATGTAGGAAACTCCAATTTGTATGCCATAGTACCAATATTTTTCAACACCTTATAAGGGCCATAGTAACTTGGTGATAATTTATTATCCTTGTTAGATTGCTTGAGGGGCATCTGTTTGTATGGTCGTACTCTTAAAAATACCCAATCCCCTACTTCAAAAATTATTTCATTGTGATGTTGATTTGCTTGTTGTTTCATGAGATTATGTGCCATGTTTGGGTTGTACTTTAAGAGTTGGAGAACTTATTGTTTATGCTTGATCTGATCTTCCACTGCTTGAACCTTAGATTTTTCTTTTAGAGAAGAAGTGATGGAAGGTGGGTGATATCCATAAAGTATCATAAATGGTGTCATTTTTGTTGTAGGATGAAAGGAAGTGGTATACCACCATTCTTCCAAGGGTAACCACTTGAACCATTGTGTTTGTTTATTAGAGACAAAGCAACAAAGGTATCCTTCCAAACATTTGTTCACTATCTCAGTTTGTCCATCATATTGAGGATGATAAGATGATCTATGAGTCAATTGAGTACCCAAAAAAAAAAATTATTATGTCCAAAAATGTCCAGTGAAGATGGGATCTTTGTCACTTACAATAATATTTTGGATTCCATGTAGCTTTTGAACTGTCTCCATCAATACACTAACAATTGTACTATCTTTGAAAGGATGAGGGAGTGCACAAAAGTGTGTGTACTTGGTTAGTCTATCAACAATCACCATCATGAAACCCTTTCCTTCAGACTTCGGTAACCCTGTGATGAAATCAATGGAAACCTCCTCACATCATTGACTTGGGATGGATAATGGTTGTAAAATACCTGGGGTCTTAATTGTTTCCACCTTATTTTTTTGGTAAACCAAATGTTCTACAACAAACCTCTGAACATTAGTTTTAAGGCCATCCCAAAAAATTCCTTCTTGACCCTATGGTAGGTTTTCAAAAATCCCGAGTGCCCTCCTACCAGAGACTTGTGAAATTCCAATATTACCTTTTTTTTGAGTTGGGAGTTATTACATAAATATAAGCGATCTTTGTACCATAGTGAATCATTTTTCCATGTAAATGTATCTAATGTACTAGAGTACTGCTACAACCTTTCAATGCTAGTCCACACGCTTTCATCATTCTTCCATTCAATCAGGTTTTCAATTCTATTATCCAATCATGTTGGATGATTGATATATCATAGAGAAAGGCCTCAACATCTTCATCCTTTCTTCAGACTACATATGCAAAAAAAATTCTCTTCCATTTTTGTAGATGATTTCAAAATCATAACCGAACATCTTGGTCACCCATTTTTGTTGTTCTTCTGAAGATAATCTTTGTTCCAAGGAGTATTTAAGACTATCATGATATTTGTTTACCTTGAAGTGAATACCTATTAGGTAAGGGCACCATTTCTTCAATTCATGTAGTATTTCCATCATTTCCTTCTCATAAATGGGTTTGTGTAAGTCCTTTC
Organism: Picea engelmannii; assembly: GCA_009831015.1. Classification (NCBI taxonomy): domain Eukaryota; kingdom Viridiplantae; phylum Streptophyta; class Pinopsida; order Pinales; family Pinaceae; genus Picea; species Picea engelmannii. The sequence continues at coordinate 76,914 of ML788205.1, read as the reverse complement.
CCTTGAGTGGCCGACTTTCAAAAGAGAGGGGCCTTCCTTCTTGCATTAGAAAAACACCAATGCCATTTCCTGAGGCATCACATTCCACAATAAAGATTTTTTTGAATTATGGTGTGGTCAATACAAGAGCCTTGCACATCGGCTCTTTAAGTTGTTCAAAATCTTGAATTTCCTCTAGAGTCCATGAAAATGCATCCTTATTAGTTAATGTCATTAAAGGTATTGTTATTCTTCCATAGTTTTGAACAAACTTGTTTTGGGAATCAACCAGTCTATAATGGCCTTAATCTTGTTAGGGTCTACCTTGACACCTTCATGAGATACAATACGACCCAGATATTCTACCTCCTTCACCCCAAAGAAACATTTGGATGGTTTTGCATACTTATTTCTCATTTAGTATTTGTAGCACCTTGTCAACATGTCAAACATGATCCTCCCAAGACTTGCTATAGATTAGTATATCATCAAAATATACAAACACAAATTTTCAAAGGAAGGGCCTAAAAATGGAATTCAACAACCCTTGGAATGTGGAAGGTGCATTCGTAAGGACAAAAGGCATGACCAAAAATTTATAATGGCCTTCATGAGTTCGGAATGTTGTTTTTGGGATATATTCTTCCTTCATTCTAATTTGACGATACCCTGAACGGAGATCCAAATTTGTGAAGTATATTTCTCCATGTAGTTCATCTAACAATTCATCAATAACAGGAATGGGAAACTTGCCTTTAATAGTGATCTTGTTGAGCTCTCTATAATCTAGACACATACGCAAAGTAAGAAATTTGTCTATATATAATAATGCCATCCTCTAACATTTCTTCAACCATACGCTCATTTTCACTCTTCTGGGCATAAGGGTATCTGTAAGGCCTGATGTTAGGAGGAACACAACCAAGAATTAGGTGAATAAAATGATCATTATTTCGAGTGGGGGGAAGACCTCTAGGAATATCTTCAAATAACTTGGAATTCTTATCAATGATCCCTTGGAGATCTAGGGAAATATATGGCTTAGATGTTTGAACATATAGTGAGCATAGTTGTACAATTACACCCTGAGGGCCCTTTTTAAATAATTGTGTCATGTCATTATAGATTATCACCTTACTAGGTTTCCCTATGATACCCCTTAACTCAATTTAGTTTCCTTCTAATGAAAATTTCATGAAAAGTTCTTGAAAATTAAAATCCACCGTTCCCAATGATTGTAACCATTGGACTCCTAGTACAGCATCAACACCACCCATGGGTATATCAATCATTGGAATATTAATTACATATTCCTCCATAGTAATATTGATCTTATGGAATTTTCCATAGCAATTGATAGTTCCTCAATTTGCAATCATTACTTGAAACTCTGGCCCTAGATATAAAAAAAAATTGAGAGATTTAGCTAATTTATAATGAATGAAATTATGAGTCCTATCAGAATCAATTAGGATTACTACCTTTTTATTTTTGATATATCCTTCAATATTGAGGGTTTGAGGAGTGTTAATTCCAGCCAATGCATTACATGATATCATGGGAGTCAAGTCTTTAGAATAAATCCCTTCTACATTTTCATCTTGAGATGGTTCTTGTTCTTCTTCCTCTTCACAATCTATGTAGAATAATTTATTCTTACCACACTTATGTCCCTTACTGTACTTGTTGTCACAATTAAAGAATAAATTTTTTTCTTTTGTTTCCTCCAATTGTTTAGGTTTCAACCTTGTAGGTTGAGTTTTTTTCGAAGAAGGAACATTATTATCTCGATAGATTTTAGGAGTGGTCCTTCTAGTAGCCATAGCCATATTTTTACATTCAACATTTATCGCCACCCTGAACACATTCTCCAATGATTTGGGTTTCCAAAGGCGAACCTCATGTTGAATGTTATCCTTTAAATTTCCTATGAATACATCAATCAGGTGTTCATCTGGAATATTCAATACCTTTATATTCAATCTTTGGAAGTTCTTAATGTGTTCTACAACAGAACCCTTTTGCTGAGATTTATCAATTGACTAAAGAAGGTATTGCTCCATGTATCCTCATAGTGTACTATCATTTCTTCTGTGAAAATTGTCCAAGTGACAAGTGATTTGTAAGAACAAATCCATCGATACCACACAAATTGATTGGGTTCTAAATATAAAGAAGCAATTTGTACCTTTTGTGTGTGTGGAACATCATGTAGATCAAAGAACTGCCCCATATGAAGTATCCATGTTATTGGATCCTTTCCATCAAACTTCCTCATATCAATCTTAGGAAATTGGTTGGTCTTCGAATCAAAGCTAGAGTTTCTCTAGTATTGATTCATATTCCTTGTGTCCTCATCATGAATTTCATGGGATACATTTTCACTTTCAGGTGGCCTCTTTATTAGGAAAATTTTCAATCCTTCAATGATCTCCCTTTTTAAACCATCGATCTTCGTATCCATTATTCCCTCCAACTTAGCTTCAATTGAATACATCATCCCTTGTAGTTCATATTTTGTTACTATCTTAATTTTTAAATAATTTATGTCCCTATGCATTTCTTCACCTTCATCAAGAGTCCAAGTAGGACTGTCTGGAGGCTTATTTGGTGTATAAGTTCCCCTTTTTGGTGGCATGTTGGCCAAGTATCACTTTTAAACCTTGATTTCGAGGTAGTTCTGCTAGACGATATTTATTCTACTGTATCTCCAAAATTTCAACCCTTCTGGGTCTAAAACATTTGTTCGATAGTGCTCTCATATGTCTTCTCTGCAATGCCAGAGATCTGATCAGAATTGGATGTGTCAAGTGGAATTTATGGTAACTTCCCTACACCCTGTTGATGTTTGTCCCTTCCAAGAGAGCATACTTGTAAAGCGTGCCAAGAACACAATATTTGATATTTGATTATGAAACTTGCACCCAAAATACTAAAGACTGTCCACTATCCAATGCAACTAGTCTCACTTAATTTGGATAATCACTGAAGAATATATCATTGTTTTACCCAAAACACTTGTTTGATAGTAGTTAATATGACTAGTCAACTACCCTATCTTACACAAGGTGTATCTACAAAGTTAGGATGACCCCGAAGCTAAATTTGTTATCATGGATACCTTGATAATTTCTATAAATGACCTATGAGTTTCAGGGTTTGAAACATCAAGTTTTAGGGTCTAAAACATCACAAAAAAAAAATTATAGAGAAAATTATGCGATGACTAAATTCAGGATGATTCCATAACCCTATCTTACACAGGCTATATCTATGAAAGTATAAGGCCTCAAGAGATGGAATTTTAACCCCAAGTACCTTGATCCGTATAATAAATATCCTCTAGGGAGTTCCTTTTGAAAAATCATATAAAATAAGTTATAGTGAAAATGTTAAGGTGTATGATATGCTGCAGTGAAACCCCAAGTCCTTGAGCTTTGATACCAAATGTTAAGAACCAAATATAAAAATAGAATAAAAAAACCTCAGAATAAGTACTCAACGCCTTAAAAAAGAGAGAATTTCAGATAATAATCCTATTCGAGGGGGAAACCTCCTTATAAAGCATATAAATTTACAAATACAAGATGATTCCAAATGAAAAGGTCTCCTTGGTATATATAGGAGACTAGGAGGTACAATTACAACTAATCGACCCAAGATAACATAAATAAAATAACAATACTAATGTAATATGCCCCAATTAAGGGGTAATGTGCCATTATTTAGGGCTTAACATATTTTCAATTGATCAACGGTAACCTATTTCATGTTATATTTATATATCAACACCCTTTTACTACATACAAGCTTTTCATGCCCCTGATGATGGGTGGAGTGTCCACTCGAAACGTTGGACGTTTCAAAAATCTACACATTTTTTTAATCTAGAAGTGCCTTTATCATTAAGAACATATACAACTTGTTTTATGTTTTTTTCAAAGTTCTGTGTAAGATATTGAGGTAGAATATATTGTAACAAAAAATAAATCATTATAAACATTATTATGATTTTATATCTTATTGAGTGCTCTTGTAGCCATCATTTTCATTAGGGTTTTGGGAAAAACCCTTCCACTATTGGTTTGGTTTCGGTGGTGTAATATCCACCCTATCTAGACAAGAGGGGAATCCGTCTAGAATTTCCATTGGAGCTAGACAAGAAGGAGGAGGATCCATATAGCGTCTTCGTTGGAAATTCAATTGGGAGTTTGGCCTACTGTTGGGGGGATACCAAAGTGGAAAGGAGGTTTATAGAGTGTTGTAGACAACATTGAGCTTAGAAAACTACAAGATTCTAGAGGGTTTTGGGGAAACCAGTAGGTTGTCTCTTGAGGCCCCAATGGACGATGGGATCCATCTTGCGAAGACCTCTATAATCAGGGTTTTGAACAGGTTGTCAGGGTTTGGTCTGTGAAGTTTACAGGAGGGCAAGTAAATATGTTCGCAGAGAAGACAACATTGCAATAGAAAAGCTACAATATATTATATAGTTGACACCATCTATTGGCATCATTCCAGGTTTCTTGAGTTGTTTTGTGTTTAGTGAATATTGTATTTTCCTTGCAGCCAATAGTTGTAGTTTTTTTATGAAGTTTCCTAGAAGCTATTAGATGTTATTGTTGTTTGTATTTCTAGTCTCCATTCATAATAAAGGATTCCAAATTTTGTCACTCTCATTCATTTTGTAATTGGATTAGTAATGATTTCCCCCAATGTGATGCATGTAAATAGTTTGTGAAAACTACTCAATCAATTAATAACACATATAATACAATATTGGACAAAAGTACACAACCAGGACCACATAATGGACAATAGACCTTAATTTCCCTAGAATATTCCCATCGGGGTATATTATAGTGGTATCAAAGTTGGTGAGATTTCCATCTTGTGAGTGTATTCAAAGATTAAGACAATTCATGAATCCATAGCAGAACATAAGAAGGGACAAGCACCATTGTTGAGGGATATTATGTTCTAGGATTTATATGAAAAGCATGTGGCTTACTGCGATGAGCATGAGAAGCACAATAAAGAGACCTGAGAGGTTATTTCATTAATGGATTATATCACCATCATGAAAGGGGAATGGACTAAAGTTCAAACCAAGGATTCCTTGAAAGGCACAGGGTAGAAAGTGAAGGATGAGTGTGAAGGACAGGTGTAACAATGTGCATCAAGCCATGAGGAGGATGTGTGAATAAAGGAATAGCAAACAACTGCCTATGATACATCATCAAAACTAACCGATGAGGTTGATGAAACTAGTGTGTTATATGGATATACCTATGATGAATCAACACAAGAAGAGGATGCAACATCTTATGATAACATGTTCCAGTCAGAAATTGTTGAGGACTCCACAACTTTCACCATGTATGATGCTTATGATGTGGGTAGTCTAAGTGTGGTAACACATATGCTTGATTAGGATTCAACACCATATGATTTCGAGATGATGAGGACATGATTGTAGATCGATAGATTTTGGAGGACCAATTATTGGTTATGGAGGAGAAGATTTTGTAGGTGTTGACAAGGGAAGATTATTCTCATAAATTTATTGAAGATATTATGTGGAAATCTTAGATGGAGGAGAGACAAAAATGAGTCATATATAGGATCACTAGTTCCTAATTACAAATAATCAAAGAATCACTAGAGAAGATGAAATATGATTACTTGTAGCTGTTCATGGATAGGGACCTTTCTCTTAAATACACTGAAGAAAAGGAGAGAAGAATGAGGAGCTTTGTTACCAACTTAGTTTGGCATTCTCCTCATCATTGATAGCAACACATACTTCATCATATTTGGTGGCACTGACACATGAGAGCATGAGTGGAACTCATGATCTGAGGGAGGAGCCTCTTGTGACAATTCCACACAAGGAGTATTGGGGTTGCATGAAATTTTAGACACAGAGGGTTTTGATCATGTGCATTGCAAGGATCATGAGCGGTTTCTTTTGGCTCAAGTCTTATCTATAAAGATGATAGTTGATAAAATTCCTTATGGACTAGCCATAAAGGAAGTATATGCACCAAATGATTGGGGAAGTGAGTGTAGGACAGATGTGGATACATCACTTTGGGATCCAAGTTCAGTTGATATTTGTAGATTGATTGATACATTGGCACATATAGGATACACGATGGTACATGATGATACATTGGTGTGAAATGAGATACAACAACATACGATGGTGTACAATGGTATGCCGTGGGTTTTTGGGATGTTTCCCTTGGGGTGACATTTAGACATAGACTTTAGACATATCATTGAATTTGTTTTACCCGGGATCGATGAGTGGATGTATGAGCTTAATGGAGAGGCACATCCCTCGGAGATTGATCTTTGAGTGGGATATCACCAGAGAAAGGACATAGAATAGGATATTCACAAGATCATTCTCAAATGTTACCTTCAGTCCTTGGTCCTACCATTGGGGTTGAACAATGCACTTGACACTTTATAATCTTACAAGTAGTGGCAGTGGAATCTAGTGCCATTTTTTAATACCTGAAGTATATTTGGTAGGACATGGAGGAATCACCTTAGTCAGATAGGAAGGATTATAGCCATGTTATAGTTCTTGTTTTTGGACTATGTGGTTACAACATAGGAGGAGATCCAAATTGTATTGGGTTAGTTCACATTTATTCTTGTTGATAGAGTGGTGGATGGAATTACCCACTACGTAGGTCACACACTTGTATCCCCTGAGCTCCCACATAGAGAGATGATTATGTGGGCTATCTATGATCCACCTTCGATAGGGCATTTTAGGTGCTCACATGAATGTGAGTAACCACAAGTGATAGGGATAATTTCTAGGAAGGTATTTAGATTACTCGAGTATGTTGATGATGAGAAAGACAATAGATTTCCTAATAAAGTTTGGTAGGAGCTAAACATATTAGCATGCTCAGAGTTTATTCCTAGTACTAGGATTCCACCATATGATGGCATACCATGGACTTTGATCATTTTGACTCCGATGGTTACGAGTATGGCGCAACAATCCTTAGAATGTATTAGGAGTAGTGGACTTTCAATTTGGTGGTAGGATCAAGGAATTCATCTAAGTGATGGATTGATTCAGATGATGGTCGACAGAGACGTGAAAAGGATTGTTCCACTTTATTTTTTGGATGTTAGTAGAGGGGAGGTTGAGACATACTCTACAAGGAAGGATAGAATTGAGGCCAACCATGGACTTGCAAGATTAGACTTCAGTGAGACACTTTCACGTGAGAGGATGCAGGATGGTGGTTTCAGTCCCTTGAGGGATATTATCTTGGGTTCCAAGAGAGGAGGATGTAGATTGAGCACATTATTAGGATGGTGATTATCAGATTGGTATAGTGTCATCATCGTGGTATCTTTCCAGGATTAGTTTGGGACCCTGAGATCACATTGTTTGAAAATTCAACCACTATTACAGAGGAGAGCACTAGCTTTGAATTTATGAAGTTTAATTTTATGAGGCTTAGGAGGGGTTGCTTGGAGGAGTGGTCTTCTGAGGGGTTGAATGATTTTATGCAGCTTATGATTTCTTGACTTATCAACAAAAAACATGTGGATTCTTGTATAATCACCTTACAGACCAGGGATAACTTATTTACATCATACATGCTAGTTTTGGATCCTAGTGACTTTACCATATACAGGGTTATTATGTTCACATAGAGGGACTTTGCGAATGATATGTTGGGACATTGTCTAGACAATACTTGAATTATTGCAGTATACATGAGGTACCAGAGTATTGGGGAATTTCCCTTTGATACTTGGATACTAGGTATAATGGATGCCCTATCATTTGGTGACCACATATACTTCTCTATGATGTCTGATCTTAGAGTGGGGAAACATTGGTTGGGATTTATCCTTGATAGTGGATGAAATCCTTTGAGAAATTATAGCTTGGGGACGTAGAGTGGGAAAAATGTTTGATTGAATATGATCAGAGTAGTGCAACACCAACATGGTGTTTCCTTTTTAAGGATTTCTTGGAACCTTAGGGTTTCAATAGGCGATAGTGCAATAGTTGACATGGAGATGAGAGCCATTTTTTTCTCTCATGAGATTGGTTCCCTAGTAGATCATTACATTGATGGGTTGATCGAGTTATTGTAGAACTAATTGGCTTTTCTTTCTGGAATTTTTTCGGAGGCCTCTTATGTTAGTACATTATCGGACTACGCCTTGAGCGGAGAATGCTTCAAATCTTACAGGGTAGTTTGGGATCCTAGTATCATTTTTTAGTTTCATTCTAGATCAATCAATGGAGTGTCAGGTCATAATGGGATTTATTGACGACAAGAAATATTTCAGAAGGGAGGACTTATCAAGTCCCCATTTTTTATTTCCTCTATTTTTGAGTTGAAGAGACTTTCATGGATTGTCGGTGGAGAAAAAGGAGTAAAAAGGGGGTCATTTAATGTCACTTAGTTAAGAGATATTATATTATTAAAGTGAAATTATGAAAATTAAAGTAACTTTATATTAATAAGTTACTTAATTATTATTAAAGTGACTTTTAAGCCTAAAGATAGAATTGGTGGGAAAATAAAGGCTATATTTGATTTAGTAAAAAAGGGGAAAGTTCTAGAATATTGATTTAGTCAAAAAAGGGGAAAATTATAGAAGGTGTGGAGGAAGAATCTTTAAGGGGTTGGAAAATTATAAAAGAAGGGTAACCCCTCACTTCTCATTATTATTATTTTATATCTTATTGAGTGCTCTTGTAGCCAACATTTTCATTATGGTTTTGGGAAAAAACCTTCCGCTATTGGTTTTGTTTTCTTGGTGTAATATCCACCCTAGATAGACAAGAGGGAAATCCATCTAGGATTTCCATTGGATCTAGTCAAGAAGGAGGAGCATCCATACAAGGTCTTCATTGGAGCTTTACTTGGGATTTTGGCCAACTGTTGGAGGGATATTGAAGTTCGTAGGAGTTTTAGAGAGTTTTCTCGATAGGACCAAGCTTAGATACCTACAATATTCCTTGGGGTTTTGTGGAAACTAGGTTCAAGGAACCTCCGTGTATTAAGAATAATTAGTTCTGTGAGACCCCCCTAGCTGACAGGATTCATCCCACAAATACCTGTGTAATCAGGGTTTCGATTAGGCCATCATGGTTTGATTTGTGAAGCTTATAGGAGGGCATTAAAAGACGCTCATAGAGAAGACAACATTGTGACAAATAGGCTAGGAGATATTTTGTAGTTGGCATCATTCCATGTTTCTTGAGTTGTTTTATGTTTAGTGAATATTGTAGTTTCATTGAAACCAACATTTTTATTGTTTTTTTGAAGCTTCCTAGCATCCATTAGACTTCTATTTTTGTTTGTATTTCCATTCTACATTCATAATAAAGGATGCCAAATTCTGTCACTCTCATTCATTGTGCTCTCATTGATTGTGTACTTGGATTAGTAATGTGTTCATCCAATGTGATGCATGAAAACCGTTTGTGAAAAGTACTCAATAAATTAATAACAAATATAATACAAGTAGTTGAAAAAATCACACAACCAGAACCACATAATGGACAACATACCTTCATTTTCCTAGCATATTCCCATCAGGGGATATTACACATTATTCCTGGTTTTATTCTAATCTCTTATTTCTAATTGAAAAGATTTTTTTCGGTAGTTTGATACCTATGGTTATTAGGGAAGAACTACCTATACTCATCAAACACATCCTTTCATAAAATTATTGAATGATGAGATTTCATCCTAGGACCACATACTCGACATGAAAATTTACCCTTTGTTTGAAGTTCTACACCATATGGATTAATGTCAGTATCAACTATATACCAAGGAATTATTTTAAAAGCATGCATAATATTTTCATAAAATAATATATTATTGAAGTGAAGTAGTACATTACATACCACAAAAATGTGTTATCCCTAAGGTATCGTGAAGTTTCCATGTAAGTATTCCATGGAATTGAAATTTCTTTTTCTTACTAGTCTAGAGATGTCATACATAGGGATGCCAACCCATAACATTAGTATAATGTTGATAAGAGGCTCAGTATATGAATTCATATATTTAACTTGGTACTTACCTAATTGATTTAAAATACACATAATTACTACTTTTCCTATGTGTGTGCATGCAATGAACAAGAAAAATGAATTGTTAGGTTTAAACCAATACCTGGAAAAATCGTTTCCAACATATTGTGCTCCCTATTTATTGAAATCTAAGGAGGAAGGTTATTGTTTATAAAAAATATATGACAAAGTGAGTAAATAGACTTGATCTCTCCAAATGGATTTACACCATAATTTTCCAATGAAATCCTAACATTAGGAGGTTATTATTTAAAAATTGGCCAGCTTTGTTCGATGTTCCTAAATGGGGAACCATTTTTAGGAATTTGAAGAACACCATCTTCACTTATGTTCCATTCATGATAATCCATAAACTATGATGTGCTTTGGCACCTGAAAAGTGGTTGCAAGAGTGGAATTATGGGATTATAATGAAGAATCTTGTGAGGCACGTATTTTGTTACTTGATGGGTTCGATATCTACTAATTTGAAATTTCAAGCATTTTGTTTCCAATGCATATTGTCCATAATGTATAATATGATCATTAGGACATGCATTAATAGTTGGATACTCCATTCCAATATCTTCATATTGACAGACGATTTTCGGTATGTGTGAGTTAAAATATTTTATGACGGTACAAGAAATTCACCTAACAATATACAACAAAAAATATAACTAGTTAATGTAAAGAATATTAATCATAATTATTGCATCCTTAATTTACACATTAATTAACACTAAAGATAGAGAAAAAAAATAGACCTTTTATGTATATGTGACGAATTATATTACACACCTTAGGATCTGGGTGAGACAAGTTTTTGACAAACCATTCAATACCTTCAAGTTAACTAACAATAATATAGCAGAGAGAATATGTGTACCTTCATAAAGGGGTTGTTGTGACTTCTCAATCAGACATACATTGTGAATATCACCAAAATTGTCATCCATGGGAGAAAAGTTGTTCTATATTAATCTATTTATACCATAATTCTCTACTATATTGTTAGTTTCATCTTCTTCCATAGGAATAATTTGATATCCAATATTTTCTCCATCTTCCTCGATGTGTACAGCGGGATTTCTACTACTACTTGACACATTCCGAAGATCGCACTTAGGATGCCCTTTCTTTATAATTACAAACAATCAAATAATATTAGTGTATGTAACAAATATTAAAAGGATAAAAAATTTTATGAATACAATCAATGAAAAAACATATAATGATTAAATTACCAAGGGGTTATATTCATACCCCCTTTAAGCATGCCCAAACTGTTTATAATTTCCTTCAGTTGTTGCTATTAAAAATCTTCTTTTATTGAAGCCCCTGCATTAAGTGCAAGGGAAATAACATTTCCTATCACCTTTTGCATTCAATGCCTCAAATAACCTTTGAAGTGTCTTATCATTTTCCTCTAGAGTAATGTTATATGGCATTGTAATTAAATATTACAAAAAAATCCAATGAAGTAATATAAGTACAATATACGAATATATTTAACCAATTTCAAACATGTAAATTCATTCATATATGCCAAAAAACATAATACAAATAATAGAGAGGAAGAGGAGCTATGACCCCATGTGAGAGGAAGGGGAAACAACAATAATGTTATGTTTTCCATCTTTTCAAATAGTTAGGGAACATCCTTCCAATATTTGTAAACATTTTTTAAAATGGTTGGCATGCATCCTCCAACGTTTTGCACTGTGTCAAAATCCAATATTGTTGAAATCAAAGAAAGGTAAAATCCATGAGATATCACCCTAGTATATAGTATTTGTTGAACTTATTCTTAAACTGAGAGGGGGGGGTGAATCGATATATGATACTTCTTACTTTATTTAACCATTCATCAATCATTCATTAACTGAGTAACAATAATCACATATAAACTCAAATCACAATGCACATAGTTTAACATAGAAACCCGATTGGGATAAAACCATAAAACTTATCTTTATACATTTTTGTAGGCATCAACCTATTGTTACAAACATTGTAAGCAACAACTTACTCGATACACCAATATCCTTAAGTGAGTGCCAACTCAAAAAGATGTAGGCACCAACCTACTGGAGACACCAATATCCTCAACTGAGCACCAACTCAACAACACCTATATGCACCAATCAATTGTTACAATATTTGTAGGCACCAACGTGCTCGAGACACCAATCCCCTCACCTGAGCACGAACTCAACAAGATATGTGTAGATACAAATCTAATATATTCATATACAAATTACTTCTCACTTCATCTACATACTTCATACTACAAACATAGCTTCAAACCCTAGGGACATTTAGCCTTCATTCCCTAACAAACCTCGTCGGCTCATTTCCAAAATATGATCCTATAATAAAACATCACAACCTAAAAATAGTGCACATTATAACAGCACAACCTCAAAATAGTGCACATCGCAGCATCACAACCTCAAAACAATGCACATTTCATCATCATAGACTCCAGTCCTTCATATTGCACCTTGAGAATAATAAAAACAAAAACAAAAAAACCCTCAGAATTCTCTTAACACCTTTAGATCCCAAAAAGATACCCTGGATCCTTTAGCACAACTAAGATAACTTATGCATACCTTAGAATTGATCTCTTTCTTTTTTTCAGTACAAATACACACATCTATAATATATTTATAGTAATTTTATCATCACTTTTAGGGCCAAGATTGAACAACCAACTAAGCTGAGATAAATTTTTTGGCAGGGTTGTCGGAAAAAAACATTCATATCTCCTCATTCGTAGGGAGTTAGTTGGAATTCCATATACCATTGGAAAGGTATCAGAATAATACTTCCAACCATATAATCTATGATCACATTTGAGCTAGGTATATATGGTTGTAACATCTCTCTCTTGCGTGCACTGAGCGAACTTATTCTTTGAGGACACTTGCTTGCAAGTGATCCAGATTATTATACTATTAGGCATTTGATTATGATTATGAGGCATTATGGACATGATGACATGTTATTTTACTGTATTGACATAGACAGTTGCTATTGACTCGGTTCTCTTGAGTGTGTAGTATTCCTTACCTTGAGGATGCAGAGGCATCGATGAGACCCTTGGACTCTGGATCAAGTCAGGGAGTGGACTATTGGGGTTTGATTGTTGTATATAGGACCTATGTGCATCTAATTATATGTTATGATTATGGATTTTGTTTCTAGTGAAGAACAACTTCACATAAGCCTTTCTTTAGGAAATTTTAATTCAACCCTTTCTTTTACACTTAAATGACCTAACTAACTTACTCGTAAAGTAAATAGTGATCGAGGAGGAAAATAACGGTAGATTGTTATAAGAAATAATAATTATTAATGTTAAAAGATGCAAAAGTTTAGGGTTTATTGATTTTATTAAATGTAATAGGATTATCTTTTGTTGGGCAAAGGTGAATGGTGGTTTAATAGGGATTTTAAACATAAAGGTTGTAGGTGTAATGGTTAATTATCTTGTGCAAGATTAATGGACGAGAGTTTAGTATATGTATCAACTAAAACCCTTAATAGCTTTAGTTTATGGAAATTATGCGCCTTGCACCTTAGGTCAAGATGGAAGGGATGATTGGTATTTTCAATACACCACAGGTTTCCCTGTAGGAAACAAGAATCCTTCGTTCCTTCGTGCAATTTAATTCCAATGTTGTCATGCATCTTGTCGATCTATTTCTTGGGGTGTGGGTGTAGTCCTCATGTCAGTAACTTGGCTCCTAGTGAGTTGGATTCATATGGAGTCCTTAGTCTAGATAGGTTAGGTAACACTAGGGTTATCGCTGCACCTATAAACTGGGGATGTCATGAGTCCGTATGAGGGGATCATGGCGTGCCCTATTAGATTGAGGCAAATGATAACTTGGCTAGAGTATGTGCCTTCCGTATGACTGTTGTTGATCATTGTAATTTTTCTATTGGCGCATGGGTTGAATGCCTTCATGTGTTTGGTAGCCCTCCATCAAGGTCCTAGTTAAATGGTCGCCGAGGTTGTTGTGTTGGGATGGTGATGTTGTCCCTTAGCTTGTAGGCATGGTCATATTTATGTCGAGAAAGTAGTCGTTTCTCCTTGTTGTTTTACACATGTTTCGCCCAGTTGCTCTTGTGCCAGTGAGTGGAGTCATAGTTGTCTCTTTCCTATTCTGCGGGCATGGTGCTCGCCGTCAGATGTGTTTTTTAGCTATAATCGTTGTTTTTGTCCTCTAAAAAAAAATTGCACTTTCTTCTTCACTTGTAGTGGTAACAAAGGGGTCATTACATATGGTATCAGAGCGGGTTCAACCCATGACTTGGGATCACTATGGATTTCATTGATATGATAATTGATTATAATGTTGCTAATTAAGTTGACGTGTATTCATGTAGGTAATCATGGTTAGAGGACGTCGTAGAGGTATACGATAGGGTGCTAGGGGAGGAGGCGCGACACCTCCAGTAGAATCCACGCCTGAGGGGTCTAATCCCCAGGGAGACGAACATGTTGTTGGGAAGGAGAAGATAGCAGTGGGTGATGTGGTTGGATTGATGATGTATTTTCAATGGATGTCTAAGGCACTAATCATCCATTTGGACAGAGATGAGGCCAGGGTGCCGACACCCCCTGAGGGTCCACCGTGCACTCTGATTGGTACTGGTAGCATTCACTGTGAACTTGAGAAGGTCAAATTTCCTGATTTCTTTGGTGCCCCGGATGATGCAGCCACCGAGGCATGGTTGGAGAATATGGCGATGTGATTTGCACTTCACGACTATACCTCCAACAAGAAGGTCTGCATGGCGGTCTTTCAACTAATGGGGAGCACTCTTCTATGGTGAAAGACGTTCCTACCACAATTGAACATGATCGTCAAAGATGTGTCATGGGAACTGTTCGAGGAACAATTTTGAGAGAGCTACCTATCAAAAGAATTCATTGAGCGTTATCTCAACAATTTCAATGCCTTACAATAGGGCAACCGTACGGTGCCTGAGTATGAGGCCTGTTTTATGGAGTTTCTTTGGTATGCTCCACATATTAATACTGTGAAGCTTAAGGTCAAAAGGTTCTTCTTCGGCCTTAATGTCAGCATATGTGCAAAGTTTAGGATTTTGACGCCTCTAACCTTGCATGATGTCATCTAGAAGGCCCTCATAGAAGCGGAGGAGCTTATCAGTGGGGGTCAGAGAAGGACTTCAGTGAGGCCAACAGGGTAGGTGTCATCCGGTGCGTTACAACATCAAACACCAGTCAAACATATGCAAATATATCATCGCTTCTAGAGGGGATCCACTTTCACTACACCTCGACGACCAATGCCTCAATAACAGATTCCTTATCAGTGACCACAACATCAACAACAACATCACCCGCAACAACAACAGCTTAGTCCTATTTAGCAGAACAGACTAGGATTCCAGGCTAGTGGGCCGTCAACTTCTACTTTGGGTACCATGAGTAATGGACCAAAGAAGGGGTGTTGGACATGTGGGGAGCCACACTAATAGTGCGATTTCCCAATGGAGAGGACTAGAGACTCTAGAACAGTCGGACCCACTACCATGGGAGATTTGGGCAAGGCCCATTGGATTCATGCAACAGTGAATAACCATCAGGCATAGCACCAGTCGACTATGCTCAAGACATCAGGTACCGTCGCTGACCATGCCCTTAGTATTTTGATAGATCTCGATGCTACCGAGATTTTCATTTCTGGTGCAGCGCTAAAAAGGATTAAGGTAAAGGCAGTCGAACAAGATGAGTTTATCTTTGTAGAGATGGCTTATGGAGCTAAACAGAAGGTTGGAGGAAAGGCTATGGGTTGTACCCTTAACCTAGGAGAGTTCATCACTAGGGTCAACCTATACATCATGATATTAGGATCTTATGATGTCATAATCAGTATGCACTGGTTGGGATCGCATGAGGCAATACTCAGCTGTAAGATGAAATGGTTGAGCTTGGTCGATGATGAGGAATAGAGACGCGTGATTGTAGGATAGAACCAGGGAGTTCCCCTGAGGTTCATTTCTTCCTTGCAGCTATGGAAGAGCATGTGCAAGGGATGTAAGATTTATGTGATCCTTGCGTTAAATGAGAAGGGAGTATCAGAAGGTCTAGAACACCTTCCAGTGGTGAGAGAGTTTGCATATGTCTTTATGGAAGAGTTACCTGGGATGCCATTGGAGAGGGAATTGGATTTTACCATAGACCTAAAACCAGGGACTGAACCAATAGCGAGAACACCTTATCATATGTCGACCTCGGAGTTATAGGAGTTGAGAATGCAACTGAAGGAGCTATTGGACCTATGAATTATACATCAGAGTGTGTCACCATGGGGTGCTCCTGTTATTTTAATACGAAATAAGGATGGGTCGTGGATACTCTACATTGACTACCATCAATTGAACAAGGCAACGATCAAGAATCAATATCCATTGTCAAGGATTGATGATTTGTTTGATCATATGAAGGGTGCGACAGTGTTTTCCAAGATTGATTTGTGATTAGGGTATCACAAGTTACGAATCAAGGATGATGGCATCCCTAATACCACCTTTAAGACGAGGTTTGGACATTACAAGTTTATCGTTTTACCGTTTGGACTGACAAACACCCCAGGGTTATTTATGAGTTTGATGAATAGGGGGCTCCGCAAGTACTTGGACAAGTTCATCCAAGTATTCATTGATGATATTTTGATTTAGTCTTGGATGACAGAGGAGCATGATGAGCACTTGCACTTGGTACTACCATGTCTATGAGATCATAAATTGAATGGGAAGTTGTCCAAATTCTTGTTTTATCAATCAAGGATTCACTACTTAGGGAATGTCATCTCTGGCGAAGGTATCACCATGGATCCAGCAAAGGTCGAGGCTATTATGGAATTTCCTACACCGATGAATGTCCCAGAAGTGCGTAGTTTCATGGGCTTAGCAAGATACTATCAACGGTTCATCAAGGTATTTTCGAAGATATAAAACTAATCATGGAATCGCAGAAGAAGAACAAGAAGTTTGTTTGGACCGAGAAATGCGTGGAAGCATTTCGGAGGCTCAAAGAGATGTTGACAACAACACTGATACTAAAGGTCCCTAACCTGGACTTGGACTTCTTGGTATGCACTGACACATCCAAGGAAGGATTAGGTAGATTCTTGATGCAAGACGATCGAGTGATCGCTTACATATCGAGGAATCTGAGAAGGCATGAGGAGAACTATGTGATGCACGATTTGGAGTTGTTAGCCATTGTATATTACTTGAAGGTTTGGAGACACTACCATGTTGGATGAAAATTCTAACTAAAGATGGACCACTCTAGACTACAACACATCTTTACGCAAAACAACCTAAATGTGCGACAATGACGTTGGTCAAAAATTTTTAGTGAGTACAATTTCGAGATTTATTACATAAAAGGAACAGTGAACCAAGTGGCAGATGCATTGATTCAGAGACCACTCATATTTTTGTTTTTGCCTCTCTAGACAAATCTACATAAAAATATTCTAACTTTACAGTGCGACAATGAATAGTACAAAGAGGTCGAGGACTTTATCGGACAAAACACAATGATGGCACCAAGATTTGAAGGATTTACGTTGGACAACAATGGAATACTGAGATTTTAGAATTGAATTTACATACCACCGAACAATGAGTTGAGGAGTTTGATCCTAAATGAGGCTCACAGAGAAGTGTACATGGCTCACCTAGGAGTCACGAAGATGAGGGCGGACCTTAAACCCTTATTCTTCTGGAAGGGAATGGAGGCAGACATATTCAACTATGTGGCTAGATGTCTAGAATGTCATCACGTAAAGGCTGAACATAGACATCCAGAAGGATTACAACATCCACACGCTATTCCAGAATCGAAATGGGAGGTTATTTCGATGGATTTAATTGTTGTATTGCCACTGAAAACGAGGAGAAACAACTCAATTTTTGTGGTATTCGACACTCTAACGAAGAGTGCTCATTTTATTCCGGTGCATACGACGTATCAGGCACCTGACATAGCTAGATTGTTCATCAGTGAGATTGTGAGGCTGCATGGCATGCCTAAGAGGATTATATCCGATCAAGGATCAATGTTTACTGGACAATTTTGGACTAGTTTCCAAGAGGCCTTGGGGACCCAACTTAACTTTAGTACTGCGTATCACCCAAAGACTGACGGGTAGACCAAAAAAACAAACCAAATATTGAAAGACATGTTGCGCATGTACGTGATGAACCAACAAAAGTGTTCAGAAGAATTCTTTCCATTGGTAGAATTCGCTTATAACAACAGTTACCAAAGAACCATTAAGATGGTGCCTTTCAAGTTCCTTTATGGGCATCCATGTCAGATTCCTTTGAGTTGGGATTGGCCTGAGGATAGGGTCCTAGTGGGACCAAAACTGATCCAAGAAATGGAATATCAAATGTAAACAATAAGAAAAAGGATCAAAGAAGCGCAAGATCGGCAAAAGAGTTATGCCAATGCGCATCGTGTAGACTGTAGTTATGAAGTTGGCAATCGAGTCTTCTTATGGATAAAACTGCATAAGAGTTCGATAAATTTTGGAAAGGGAGATAAAACCTCTCCTAGGTTCATGTGACCTTTTGAGATTGTGGAAAGGAAGGGGCCCATGGCCTATCGACTAGCCTTTCCTGATTCTTTGAGGCGAATGAACGATGTTTTTCACGTATCTTTTTTGAGACATTATATTATTGATCCTACACATGTTATTGACATGATTTCCTTGCGGGTATCAGACGAGGGGGCACTCACGACTAAGCCAATACACATCCTAGATCATTGCACTTGACAGCTATGACATACAATAGTAGATCAGGTCAAGGTCTAGTGGGACAACTATAGTCTGCACTCGGCGACTTAGGAGGATGCATATAATATGCGCCAACAATTTCCATTTTTGTTTGATAGATAGACTTTTGACACTATGATACACATTATTTTATCACTTATATACTCTGAAAATTTGGGATGAAGTTTAGACCAAGAGGGGGTGTATGTAACATCCCTCTCTTGCGCACACTGAGCGAACTTATTCTTTCAAGGACACTTGCTTGCAAGTGATCCAGATTATTATACTATTAGGCGTTTGATTATGATTATGAGACATTATCGACATGATGACATGTTATTTTACTGTATTGACATAGATAGGTGCTATTGACTCGCTACTCCTGAGTGTGCAGTATTCTTGACCTCGAAGATGCAGAGGCATTGATGAGACCCTTGGACTCCGAACCAAGTCAAGGAGTGGACTATTGTGCATCTAATTAGATGTTATGATTATGGATTTTTTTTCTAAATAAGAACAATTTCACATAAACCTTTCTTCGGGAAATTTTAATTCAACCCTTTCTTTTACACTTAAATGACTTAACTAACTTACCTGTTAAGTAAATAGTGATCCGGGAAGAAAACAGTAGTAAATTGTTATAAGAAATAATAATTATTAATGTTAAAAGATGCAAAAGTGTAGGTTTTATTGATTTTATTAAACGTAATAGGATGATATTTTGTTGGGGAGAGGTGAATGGTAGGTCAAGAGGGTTGTTAGACATAAAGGTTGTAGGCGTAATGGTTTATTATCTTGCGCAAACTTAATGGACGAGATTTTAGTAGATGTATCAACTAAAACCATTAATATCCTTTAGTTTATGGCAGTTATGCGCCTTGCGCCTTAGGTCAAGTTGGAAGGTGTGATTGGTCTTATTGATACACCACAGGTTTCCTTGTAGGAAACAAGAATCCTCCGGTCCTTCGCACAATTTAATTTGAGTGTTATCATGTGTATTTTTGATCTTTTTCTTGGGGCGTGGGTGTACTCCTCATGTCAGTAACTCACCTCCTAGCGAGTTGGATTCATCTGAAGTCCTTGGTTCAGATAGGTTAGGTAGCACCAGGGTTATTGCTGCACCTATCACATAGGGATTCCATGAATCCTGATGAGGGGATCATGGCATGCCCTATTGGATAGAGTCGAATGATAACTTGGTTGGATTCTGTGCCTTACATGTGAGTGTTGTTGATCGTTGTAAGTTTTCTATTGACGCATGGGTTGAACGCCTTCATGCGTTTGGTAGCGCACCATCGAGGTCCTATTTAACTGGTCATTGAGGCCATTGTGTCAAGATGGGGATGTTGTCCCTTAGCTTGTAGGCATGGTCATGTTTGTGTCGAGCGGGTATTCATTTCTCCTTGTTTTACGCATGTTTCACCCAGTTTCTCTTGTGCCAATGCGTGGAGTCATAGTTGTCTATTTTATGTTCTGCGGGCATGGTGCTCACTGTCAGATGTGTTTTTTAGCTGTAATAATTGTTGTCATCCTGTTTAAAAAAAAAATGCACTTTCTTCTTCGCTTGTACTCGTAACGAAGGGGTTGTTACAATGGTAAAGACAAATTCAACAATAGGGTATCCAAATTGAGCATCAATAATCCAAAGACAATGTTTCCAAGAATATCCATCTTTCAATATTTATGTTGTACATCTATAGTCTCCCCCCATATTTGACATCAATGGAAGCAATAGTTCCAACAATATCCCCTTTTTTCATTGATGGAAACCCTTAGTCAATTTTGATACTCCCCTTATCTACAAATTTCCTTGCGTCTACAATTCTTCCTATGTCTGCAATTTCTCCTCCTTTGACATCAATGGAAAAGGGATGTTCCCCATGATATTTTGCTTCCCTTTCATATGAAACATGTTATTTTTCATTCAACGATTATTCAAGTGAAATAGTCTTGACCTGTATTTCATCATTCAGTTTGCAAACCATTTTGTAGTTTTGATCCTTCAAAAGTATATCTCTAATTTCTCACTTGTTGATAATTAATCATTATCCAAGTTGTCTATGCTACAAGTATCCAAAATTGATCCTTATATTTGATATTTTTTATTGAAAAAACCTTCCAATCCAAACTCATGAGATTGATCTTCTGAACAAGGTGAATATTTCGTATTTGAAAATTTTTTCTGCCTCCACATTCCTTTCTGACAAGGACCATTCATATTATTTCTCTCGTCCAAAAGAGTATTGTAAACTTTAATTTCCATATTCACAAGCAAATGCCCCAACCTTACCTTTTCTAGAAATGGGGTTTACATGTTTCAAGCAAGAATCAAAATAGTTAATCTCCCTACCATATTCATCTATCTTATCACATCCTTTCTCATAAAAAACATTTCTATCTCTCCCTCTTCCTTGCTTTTGCTTCCTTTTCCAAACCTTTGAGTATTCTTCTTTACATTTTGCAAGAGTATTGTATTCCTTGTTTTGTTTAGGAGAATTTATTTTATTGCTTCTACAATCATGTGCTATGTTCCCATAGTTGTTTCACTTATAACATTTAGTATTGTAATCAAGTAAAGGAGAAAATAAATTGTAGTTTCTATTAGCAAACCCATGAGAACTTCTAGATTTGTTGCTCACAATCCTTTGACGTTTTTAAGGACCTATAATTTTGTTTCTCACATGTTTAATTCTTTTATAAGCTCTACAATGTATTTATTTATGACCAAAATGATTGCAAGAAAACAATGGCCAAGAAAGAGATTTTGGTATTGGTTGGTGAAAGGCCCTCTTGGTGGAACAACTTTTTATGGACTCATTCTTATGGGAAGAATCATATTTTTGTTGGTCATCAATTCCTTTCCTATTGTTGCTTTCATTGTTGATAGAGCCTTTGAGAATATTGGCATAGCTTTTAGGTTTTTCTTCATTTTCCTTTTATGATGGCTTTGTGACCTTAGTGCTTGCATCTTCCTTAGGGGTTGTTTATTTTTTGTCATAGCCAAGACCTATCTTGATGAATGGTAACCTTTGGAAACTAAGGATATCACTGAAATTTTTAGTGCTACTTTCAAACTTCAAATGATTATTTGGATTCTTCAATTTATCCTTTAATGAGGAAACTTCAGTCTCTAACTTCTCACAGGTTTATTCCTTATCTTTGAGATAACTTTTCACTGCTTCTTCTATGCATTTTACTTCTTCTAGCTAAATATTCAAGATGATAGATTATCCTATTTGTTTCTTAAACATCATGATCCTTCTTTTCATGTTTTTGTAATTGTTGCTTCAACTTTATATTCCTTTTTCTAAGTTTGTTTATTTCTTCTAGGGAACTAACAAATTATGTTTCAATATCTTCTTCTTTTGAATCTGGATTTTCATTTTCATCAATAGGATTTGTTTTCATGGTTATGGAGAGAGATTCTTCTTAATAATCACTATATTTCCTTTCTACATATGAACACTTAGAAATAAAATTTCCTATTCTTCCACAACTAAAACAATTGATGGGTGGCTTACCTTTCTATTTTTCATGTCCTCTTTTTAGAAGTCACAAATTGTGTTTCTTTTGTCTTTGATTGATAGAAGGAATAATCATTGGATTTATATTCAGAAATGTTTTGTAGCTTGTCCCAAATATGCTTAGATAATGTACACTTCATTACCTTGAAAATATCATAAACTAATAAGTCACTTAAGATGAAATATATTCATTTTTCATTTTTTTCACTTCACTCCTTCCCAACATCATTTGTATAACATTTTTTTATTGATTACCAAATACCAAACCTTAGAGCCTTCAAATATGTCTTCATTCTTATAATTCAGGATGCATAGTTTGTTCCATTGAACAAAGGAGATCTATTTGTAGGGAGACCTTTCTTACAATCCATATGTTCTTGGGATCTTCCTTCCAATGGTTAAACTATTTCTAGAGGAACTTACTCTGATACCAATTGTTGAACTTATGATTATACTAAGAAGGGGGGTGAATCAATATAAGATACTTCTTAGTTTATTTACCCATTCATCAATCATTCATTATATGAGAAATAATAATCACATATAAACTCAAATCACAATGCACAAAGTTTAACATGGAAACCCAATTGGGAGAAAGCCATAAAATGTATCTTTTTAAATTTTTGTAGGCACCAACCTACTAGAGACACTAGTCTCCTTAAGTGAGCACCAACTCAGTAAGATGTAGGAACCAACTTACTAGAGACACCAATCTCCTAAAATAAGAACCAAATCAGCAGCACATGTAGGCACAAACTACTTTTATAATATTTAAAAGCAACAACTTTCTAGAGATACCATTCCCCTCACCTAAGTGCCAACTCAACAAGATATCTGTTTTAAGAAAATAGGATCGTGGAGAAAATAAATAAAAAAATGTGGAAATAAAACATAGAATATACACAATACAACATTCATAGAGATATACGCGTCTCACCCAATGTGGGCTATGTCCACCAGAGAAATTTCCAGGTCCTTCCTTTATTGTTATCCAACAAATGAAGGGATACAACCTACAGACCCGTTGTAACTTCCTCTTCTTTCTCTCACAGTATCTTCTCTCAAAATACAATATTCACTCCCATACATAGCTGCAATACAATTACCTCATAAAAAAGGGCTTCCTTCTAGGGAAAAAAACCATAACATAACTTTTATCGTTAGTTCTATGAACTTATAATGAATGGTCTAGATTGACTATGAAATTACAATATTTTACAAGGAAATATTTTCCAAAATTTCACTTTGAGTGAACCACCCCCGAATCCCCAGCAAGGGGGGCCCTCCAGAATTTCTCTCCACTCCCCCCTAGACCCCATCGAGAGAGATGGGGGGTAGGGAATCCCCCACACACCCCCCATCATGTAATGAGGCCTAAACGTGGATGAAACAAGATCTTTGAATTAGGAGGATAATTAAGCTCCACAACCAACAATGTGTAGACAAATCCATGATCTTCATACATAGAGTACGTCTAATCTCACCTTCATGATTCATACTTAGGAAATAGCTTCAAACCTTAGTCACATTTATCCTTCATTCCCTATCAATTCTCATAGCATCATTCCCAAAATAGGATCCGAGACTATAACATCACAACCTCAAAACAACGGACATTGCAACATCACAACCTCAAAATAACATACATTGCAACATAAAAAAATCAAAACATCACTCATTGGAGAATCACAAACCTTCATTCCTTCACGTCACACCTTAAGACAAAGAAAATATCAAGAAAAAACCCTTAAACTTTTCTTGCACACCTTTAGAACCCAAAAAGACACCCCAACTCCTTTAGTGCACCCAAGATCACTTCTTCGCACCTTACACTTGATCTCTTTCTTAGTTGATCTAAAATTTTTCACATATATCCTATATTTATAGTATTTATGGAGTCACTTTCAATTCCATCCTATAAATACTAGCTTATCCGACCTAAATTTTCTAGTTAGGTTCTCGAACAGAAAAATTCATATCTCCTCATTCCTAGGGATTTAGGGGGAATTCCATATACTGTTAGAAAGGTCTCATAACAAGATTTTCAAACATATAATATGTGATCCAATTTGAGATATATATCTAGGATAAAAAATCCTTCAAATACAGGGTGTCCAAACTGAGCATCAATAATTCAAAAACAATGTTTCCAATCATCTCCATCTTGCAATCGTTATCTTGGACATTTGTAGTCTCCCCATGCATTTGATATCAATAAAAACAATATTTACAATAGTATTTAGGGTTTACAACATATCCACCATATTGTAACTTTTAACTTGTAAATTACAAACACCATGCATGGTTTTATCTTCCTAGGGAGTTCATTTTTCATCATGCCTTGTTTTCATGTACTTTTATGCATTTTCCTCTTTATGCATTTTTTTGCATTTACAAGGTAGTTTTTAGCCTCTATGCACAATAGAGGTTTTTAGCTTTAAAATGAAAAAACAAAGGTATTAAAATATTTACAATGATAAAATACAAACTCCACAATTTGAATCACTCAATTTGGAGGTCATATGAGTCCTATGCATGCATTTTATAGTAAGACAATTTTACCCTTCATTTTACGAAAAGTCTTCAATCTTATTTCAAGGTAGAATTACTCTTTCATTTGAAATTGAAATTACAGTGATACATATATATTTATAATTTTATTATATTCACCCCAAATATTTTATACCTAAATTTGGATCTATATAGAAGCATGGGCATGCATTTTAATTAGGTCACTTTCTATTGTTTTGGCCTTTCAATTTACAAGGGAAATTTTACCTCTTTTACACAGTGGCCAAATTTATGTTTGAAAATGAAAATAAAAATATGTACACATATGTAAATTAGATAACACACCCTCAACAACTTGAATCATTCAAATTGGAGGTGTTTTAAGACTTGGGCATCCATTTTTGTGAAGCATGGTGTGCATTTTCCACAAGGGCGTAAATTATAGTTTAAAAGAAAAACATGTATTTCTTAAGTGTGACTATGCATTTTTAGATATTCATTCTCTAATAATATTGAATTATGGTTTTATGCAACAACATAAACCAAAATCCTATTTTTTTATACAACAATATAAACCTTAATCTTAATCATCGATATCATCATATTTTGAGAACATTGTCATCTACATCTGGATCAACGTCTTCGACTTCTTCATCTAACATGTTTACCTGCTCCTCTACATCATATTATCCTTTAATACCATCTTCTTCTACATATTTCATACATAGTGATTCCATCCCATAACTTTATAATCTCGTCGATAAGAGGTTCAATATATACATTATTATCTTTAACATGGTACTTACCTAATTGAATGAAAATACACATAATTACTACTTTGTGTGTGTGTGTGTGTGTGTAACAAATTATGAAAAAACAAAGAAACATTAAATGTACTTCCTATCTTAGAAAATGAATGGATAATAAAGGATATTAAAACTTGTAACAAGGTCTCAATAATATGGAATTCAATTCTACAATCCTTCGATTTTTTTCCAAATGGATAGCATGAAAAATCAATAATGGAAACAATATGAGGATTGCATGGGTGGGAAATTGTAACATACCCTTCCTATAATAAGACATAAAATATTTTTTTCCTTGAGCTAGCATTTTAGAGAACATAGTGGCCATTTTTAGACAAAAAAACTTCTATTGTGCTTAAAGGGTAAAAACCATCTTGCAAAACAAATAAGTCAAATTGTTAAAATTAGCCTTGCTAAAATACACGTCAGACTAATGGAAATGCATGCCCAATGGTGAAATTGGTATGACTATGTAATATTCCTAAGCCCGAACCGAATTGTAAATGTAAATGAAAATGTACTTAAGTTGGTGAGCTATTTCGATATCATTTTGTATGCACATTTCATGGTATAGTGCGCACATGTACTGCATAGTAAGATGAGGAAGTGTGTGCATTCCTGGATACCGCGCACAACAAATTGAGTGTGCATAATTGTGAGGCCAGCGAGACTTTGTATATATGCTATGTTTTATAGGCTGGTGAGCCAATTATTATAATCTAGGATGCTTATGTTTTGACTAGGTCGGAGAGATTAGATGTTAAAGGCCAGTGTGCCTGTTTTGTACATGTCTCATAATTAATATAAATACATCATTGCGCATAGACCGACCACGATAAAAGAGATGGGGGACTAAACTCCACTAGTTAGGGAAAGGGAGGAGCTAACTTAAGGAAAGGGGCTAAGCTAGGGAGCTTAATCCAAAAAGGAATATGATATTAATATTTCTCAAAATAAAGTATGGATAATTATTTTATCCTAAGTTCTAAAATTAAGGACAAGTGGGCCAAAGTAGCTCCCAACATGACAAGTGTCAATTTGGGGACATGCATACATATTGTTTGGACTTAGTTTATTTCCTATCATCTTTTCCATCACACTCTTCCATGATTCAACCATGATTCAACCATGAATCCATGACCATTTTTTCAATCACACAGTTAGTTATATTGCAGACATTCATTTCACTGTACTAGAAACTGTATCCATAGCCATATCTGTTGGTGTAGATGTTATCTTGGGAGCTAGACTAAAGAAGAAAGTTGTTAGGCCCATGGGATACTGAAGAGGAGGGTTGTCAGGCCCGTGAGAAATTTCTCTTTGGATGAGAGAATTGATGCAGAATTAATTTCCTGAAGGTGCTAAACTACAGTTGTATGGCTCTAAGAATTCCTATCCAGCCTCGTGTTGAAGCCCTGGAAGGGACGTGGGGCAGCCGAGGGACTGTTGAGAAGAGAAGGGCAAAATTTCCTGGGGTTGGATAGGCATGTGGGGAATGAGGGACTGTAGGCTATCATTTGAGTGAGCACCTGATATGGAGTCTTCCCTATTGTCTATGAGCCTTTAGCCTAGTTAGGAATCCATTTACCTGAGTGGAATTTAGTCCCAGCTCGAGGGTGACTCACTGTTGAGACTGATGAACAGTGTGGTCTAAGGCTGGGAGGTTTGTGGACAATCTGCACACAGTTGATGATATTGTTACAAAGATAGGTGTCAATTGTGTGATAAATTTACAAGTTGCATTGTTATGTACGTGCTTATTTTTATGGGTTTCTCCTATGCATGATTATAACTGTCTTTATGTTTATGTGTATTTCCGGTATATGTTACATGTCTACGTTTATGTTTATTTCAATGTGAATCCATGCATTTACGAAAGGTATTTGTCTGTTTACGTTTTACATGTAAAGCTTCCGCAAGTGTTCTGTGTGTATATGTTTTAATTGCATGCAGTTAGAAAATTTTATGTGGCATAGCTCATTTAGATGTTGGGTGTGTTATAGTATGTTCCACAGAGAGAAAAGAAAGAGTTCTCTGACATAACATAGCCCGACATGGATGGCCGAGGACATTAAAAATTGGTATTAGATCTACAGTTTTCAACACAGATCCTGGATGGGCCGAACAAGTTGAGTTGAAGAAAAATTTCACAGACAATTTATTTTGAAGTGGCCAAATTTTGAGTTGCAGAGCATCCAACTACAATATGGTACAAAAATTGAGAAATTCAGCCATGTGGTGAGATATTCCTGATTTAATATCTGTTCTATAAAATTTGAACCTGAAAATTGGTCGAATTTGAAGTTACAGTGAAGCCATGACAGTTGGAGCGAGATTAATATATAAATTTCTCAATTCGTGAATTGATTTTGGGGAAATTTGTTCCAGAAATGTCAACCCACAACGATTTGTTGTTGCAGAGTTTGAATTGTTGTTATTGGGACGAAATTGAACAAATTTCGTGGTTGCAGAATTTCTATGGTAAATTGGGGAAAACGTTACGAAAAATCTATAATTTCTGCAGCGAAATTCACGAGCATTTGATGCGCATAAAGGTGAATGTACATAGGTGCCACACTAAAACTGCATGATGCGCAGTGAAAAACTAGAGATAGGTAAGATTTGACACTACGCGGCAAGATATTGGTGTGCTAGTGCGTGCTCTAAATTTTGGTGCCGCACGGAAAAATTTTAGTGTGTAGGAGTGCGCGCTAAATATCGGCACCGTGCAGAAAAATAGTGGTTTTCTAGTGCACGTGCATAATTTTGGTGGCGGGTGGAAAAATGTTGGTGTGTGGGTGCACGCGCTAAATTTGGCATCGCGCAGTGTGCTTACTCATAAGAAGTGTGCACGGTGTGGACATTCATAATAATGGCACGCATGGTGTGCGCAGTATTGGCATAGTGTAGTGGAGTTTGGTAGTTGCGCGTGCAATGTGAGTATATGTTGTTGCATGACAATTTAGTGAATGGTGTGCGTAGAGTATTGGTTAGTGGTGGGGCATACTAAAATTTGGCATGGTGCAACGTATCGAGTGAAATGTGCATGGAATATCATCATGTGGTACAAAAAAAAAACTGCGCACGGTCCCAAAACTGTGCGTGGTGGATATCAGCGCGCAGTCCCAAAACTGTGCATGGTGGGTATTTGTGTGCGACATAAACGTAGTGCACGCAAGTTAGTGGCGCGACATAGAAGTGATACATAATGGTTTTAAAGTGCTCGAAGCACGATTTCCCTTGTGATGTTGTTGTGCATGGTAAATATGGTTTACAGGTTGAAATTTGTGTGTGCGAAGTCATTTGTAAGGTGAATAATGAAAAAAACTAGTGATTTTCTGCAACATTTTATATCATTTGAGCATCATACTTTTGCAGCGTGTTTTTGAGGGCCTTAAGAGCATTTTTAGCAACTCAAAAACCACAAGACAAAGGTGTACCAAAGGTACACTATGTATTTGTAGCTCAAATAAAAGAGCTTAGATAGATCTTTCTAGTGGTGTAAACTATTCATCAAATAGAGATTTTTTGAGAAAGTTACAACCCAAACAGTGGAGGGTAAATTTTATGACTCAACTAACTTCAAAGGGCCATAAATTTCTGCTCCGGAATCGGATTGAAGCACAAGAGCAGTCAATGGAAAGATATTGAAGCACAGGGGACTTACAGTCAATAATATGAGAGCAGAGGGATAGATGTCCATTTGGGCATTCAAGGAACAAACTCCAATGGACATGGAGAAGGAAGAGATGAAAACATGAATATGGAAGAGACCATTAAAAATTTACAGAAGGATGTCCAAAGCCATAAAGTTGATAATGAAAAGCTTATGAAAGCCAAGGAGCAGCAGGATGACTTGAACATGAAGTTATTGGAGAGCTTGAACATAATAGAAAAGAAATTGGATAAGGAGAGTGGCTCAAGCAAGCTAGGAAATCACAGGTCTCGTGATGAGAAAAGAAAATCAAGAAGTGTCAGCAGGCATCACCACCACTCCCCAAGGAATTCCAATAAGAGATCACACAAAAGTTTAAGTCCATCCCCTATCAAAAAGAATGAGAGGTGTGGGGTGGATGAACTGCGAGGAGAAATGAACAAAATCAAACCTCCTACATTTGATGGTGAGCACAAAAAGGATGAAGATGCAGAAACATGGTTGTTGGGCATGAGACAGTATTTTCAATTGCATAATTATTCTTCTCATGCAGAAGGTAGAATTTCTATCTGTCAACTCAAGGGAAAGGCATCCATGTGGTGGGATCATCTTGTGTAGGTGCAACACATTAAAGAGAAAAGTGTTACTTGGAGGGAATTTAAGAATTATTTTGAGAAGAAATACTTGACTAATCGATACTATGACAAGAAAATGAAAGATTTATTTGAACTCAATATTGGGAGTATGGCCATTGATAAATATGAAAGAAGGTTTTTAGAACTGTTGAAGTATGTCTCTTTCATCAAGGATGAGACAGTCAAAATTCAAAGGTATTTGAGTGGATTTCCATCATTCATCAGTGAAAAAATATAGTATGATGATACCAAGACATTGGAAGAGACCATAAGGTGAGCTAAATGCCTATATGATCAGCAGAAAGCAAGACCAACTTTCCAAAAATCTTGGGAAGACAAAAATAAAATCAAGTTGGATCAAAGGAAGAAGGGAGTTAAACCACCATTTTTCAGAAATAATCCATAGGGACAGTAAACACCTAGAGAGCCCAAAATGATTGAGGTAGGAGTTCAAAGGCCAAGGAATCCACCTATGCAATGTTGGGGTTGTAAAGGGGATCATATGTACAGAGATTGTTCTCACAGAGGTGAAAAAGGGAGAATTGTTCACAATGTACAACAATCTGAAACAATAGAGGACATGGGTAGAAATGTACCAAGGATCTATGTAGCCCTAGATAACAAGCAAGTATAGTATCAGTCACACATGATTGAAAACATAGTTACCAACTTAATGAGAACTGTGACCTCAAAACCAGAACTATGGCCCAAAAAACCCATATTTTTGCATAAAAAACATCAAAATCAACCCCCAAGTCTAAAAGTGGTGCTACCGGTAGCACCATTTTTTAAAACAGGGTCAAAATTACAACATGTTTCAAACATGGCCTTCAAAACTTAGACAGTAGCTTAGAAAAACCTTAAAATCAACACCTAAAAACAAAAAAGATGTTTTTGATTTTTGATTTTTTTTTCAAAACGTTAAATTTTGAGATCATTTGAAATCACATTTTTATTCATTGGTACCATTAAAACCATAACCTCAAAATCAACCATCAAAATTGAAAAGTACTGCTACTGGTAGCACCCATTCTAAAATTGGGGTATTAAAATGACACTTTTTTGTAATGTGGAAAAGAACTCATCATTACTGTAAACAAAATCATAAAAACAACCCTTAAATGTTTAATTTTTAAATATTATCATCACACAAAGCACAAGGTAATACATAGTGCCATGAAAATATCACACTATACTTTAAAATTCAACGTCACTTTTTAATAATTTTTTCCTTTTAACAATAAAAAAGTAAATACAAGTTACATTGAATGAAACATAAATAGTTTCTTAAAAGTATTGTGATATTGACCATATTCAAAACATATGAGCTAAGAAATTTAATTATATTATCCATAATAAAAGAATATATTATTCATAAAACATAACAAAAGATTCATAACTTCATGTAAGATCATATGTAATTTCAATGCTCTTTTTAAGTTACCATACAATCATATGGATAAAAAATTCTTAAAATGTTCCATACACTTATTCAGATTGACTCAAGGATTATGAAATACCATCAGAGTCTACATTATCTTCAGATGAATGTTTTGATGAAGATGTAGATGATCCATACTCTTCTCTATTGTCAATGAATGCACCATCTGAGTCTACATGCATGCCCAAAATTTCAGATGTCAAATTCCTTTTAGATCTATGACTAGGTTCAATAGACTCCCATATTGTATTTATTTCTTGCGACAACAACCTCTTGACAATCTCTGTTGTCTTGGAGTGAAGATTTCCTCTCTTTGTCAAATTGAAGTCATAAAAAAGTATGTCAACATCGTCTAATTTTAAGAGGTTAGTGCGACGACGAGTTGTATTTTGACCCTTTCTTTTTCTCTTTCTATTGACATGTTTCTCAACCACCATCTCTGGCTTGTAAACACCATTGAATGGGTGTGTACTTGTTGCATACCAATGCACTTCAATTGCAACAAGATCAGCATTTTATTTCTCAACCTTTGTAACCTTTCCTATCTAGAATGGATAACCACGTGGATCCTCGGTCGCTAAAACAACAATCTTGATACCCTCCTTAATATCTTGTACTGAACCCCTGTAAAGGTCTTCCATGGCTTCACGTTGTGCACATGACCTTCACGAACCAATATACATTTCTCTTTCCTCTGCTTGTGTAATCTCAATAGCACCTTAAGATTCTTGAACTTCAACAATGTTTGTTTCTTCAGATCTGTTTGGCATATTTTGTGGCCAATGAAGTGGAATCCTCAACATTGTATCTTCATTTGTTTAGCTTGAAATTATGTCACTTTGACTACTGAAAAAATACTCCCACCAAACAGAATCAACAACATCAAAGTAATCATATGTATCCTTAATGGACATTTTAATTTCTTCTAGGCATTCTGAATAATCTACATCTCTATTACGCCTTCATGCATTATGGATTTCAGCAACTGATTGCAAAAATAATAATTTTGATGCAAAAAATGGACAATCTAGAATGAACTTCAAAAATGATAAACCTGATGAAGGTCCCCATTATGTAGTAGTTGAATACTACTTTCCCCATATAAGTGTTTTCCCATCAATTTTTTTGAAACAAAATTGATGTTGGAAGCTAATGTCATTAAGTTGCTCAATACATTTTTCTTCACGATGTGATCCCTGAATATATCTTCGCATGTCAACATTTTCTTCTAATACATGAAAAACAGGCTCTGGAATATATGCTTTCTTGATACATTCAATCAATGATGGTAGGCTTCCAACATTTTTCCTCTTCATTGTTATGGAAAAACGACTGAACATTTGATCAATATGATCATGAGTGTGTCCAACAAGAAGGAAACCAACTTTCACCTTTGAAAGATTCCCATTTCCACAAGCATGCTTAGATATCCAAACACAATTTGATTTTTATTTTCACGACTAGTGTTGTCCAACTGTAGATAGAGAACTTGAGGAAGATTTCCAGACCAGTGAGTGAGAACATGATGAATTATGGTGATGGTCAGATTTTCATCATTGTGAATATTTGGAGCTGTGAAGTAAACTCTTGGACACATTTTTCCATTGAAAACCATACAACCAACCAAGTGAAACTGAATGAAATTCTCTTCTTGTAAATTTTTGGGTGTACGTACAAAATGTGGTAGAAGTGTTTTCTTCTGGTCCATGCCATCAATTATCATACCTAAATATTTGTTTGGAGCATCATAACACTTCTTCCGATGTTTGTACAGCTTTTGTCTTTCACTTTATTGTTGATTCTGATGTTCTTGAAGTTCTTTGATTATGGAATCTGCACATGACATAAAATGGAAATATTGATCATATGTTTTCATAGTTGATAACTATTTAATTTAAAAAAATAAAAAAATAGTAAATACATACCTCTTTCGGCCCCTTCAGATTTATCTCTTCTTGATTTAAGAGTATCACATATACTACAAATCCCCATCCTTGACTTCTTAGGAATACAAACATTGTTGAATTGTTTCTTCCATATCCTTGTAAAATATGCATATGTAATAAAATTATCCTTTCCTTCAACATCTTTAGCACATCCTTTGTACAAGTTGTAGATTTCCCTCCTTGAAAAATTATCTGGAATATGTGTTGTGTCTCTATCTGGCATACACTCTCCATGTTTGGAAAAGAAATCATACATCCATGACAATGCAGTGTTTATGAATGGCCCACTCTCTCATCCATGATGTACCTATGAATAAAATGATGGATCTTTTTCCAACCTTGTCTGGATTCTTGGTAGACGAATATTACCAATTGAGTGAATTTTTTTGAAAGCCTTTATGCAAAGTAAAATATTCCCAATGTGATAATCATATACTGTATTGGTGGATATCATGCACCCCGTCAAATATGAATTTTTCATGCTCTTATTCATTACCAAATATATCTTCCTTTTATTCAAGGCATACATGTAGTCCATGCTTTTCAAACAATTATTTTGATAACATTCACTTGAAATCAATTGTTTTATGGAAATTGATTTAGTGAAAAATTCTTTCCTAGACCTTGTATAACTAGAATGCTTTGGATCGATATAAAAAGGTCTAATATTGGTCCTATACACAATGTTTCTTTGCAATGTCTCCACTATTTCATCATCCTCACTAGAAGTTTTTTCCTTATCACCACAAGGAGTATCAAGCAAAACATTGTCAAGAGACGGAACTAGAGAATGTTGATCACCTTCATTTGTTGCAGTTGAATGTTTGAGACAATCATCATCAACATAATCATTTGGAGAAAAATGATCATCTACATTATGTCCACTATTGACATAATAATCTTCATTGCTTTCAAAATCCCCACTTGAGTGAAAATTTCCACCATCTTGCTTAGTGCCTTGAAATCCTTCATCAGTATCTTCAAAATCCTCACTTAGACGAAAATCAACATCAACATTGTTTCTTTTTAATTTATCACTCGGGAGAGAGTGACCACCAATGGTGTAATCATCTTCACTACTTTGAAACTCGCCACTTGAAAGATATTCTTAATCATTCTCATCCTCATTACTAGATTCCAAATCATCACTTGGAGGAAAATCTTCATTATCCTCATCAGTACCCTCAAAATCCTCACTTTGAGGGAAATCATCAGCACCAACATTGTTTCTTTTAAATTCTTCATTCGAGAAAGATTGTCCAGCATTTTCATCATCGTAATCATTGCTTTTAAACTCCCCACTTGGGGGAAATTATTCTCCATCCTCATCCATGCTGATGCAGGAGAATCATAAGCAACCAAGTGAGCCTGAAGGCAGAAGCCAGCTGGGAAAAGTGCCAACCCATTTTACACATTTTGAAAATTCTTTGAAAGTATTAAAGAGCATATATTAATGTAGTAACTAGGAGGTGTACTTGCATTTATGTCAAGATATTGTGAACAGGCCTTGAGCGGTGCTCTCATCTATAGTATGTATAGGCATTTATGCGTAGTTAATGGAAGTAGGTAGATTTGAATTATAGATTAGAAATTTTAGAGAGCAGGAGGGAAAACAGATATAGACACCCTCGCCTTTGTATCATTAGCACAGAGAAGAAGGAGAGAGTTGTAATAGAGAACTGAAGCAGAGAACCCATGTACAGGAGATTTGAATTAATATATGAAGCTTTAAATCAGATTCATGGTGTTATGATGTTTTCTGTTTATAGATGGTGAGTGGTATGCCTACAATTGTTTTATTCTCTCTGTTATGCATTTTCTTTAATGCTCTATATGTGTGATTTTATGTTGAATGTTTGAAATTTGAGAGAGAAAGAGAATGAGTTTCAATTGTTTCTCCTCCTGAGTGAGATTTCCTACAAGGAGTGCAGTGAAACGTCCGCAAGGAGTGCGTTGACAAGGGTTCTAAGTTTTATCTCAGAAAGATCAGGAGGGATACCATTGTTCTCATTCCAGCAGAAGTGCAGGCGAAGCCTAGAAGCTGTGCAAGGCATGCGTAGGCTAGTCGAGGCCTTAGAAATTATCAACTAAGGTTGAAAGAGGAAGGATTGTTGTTGTATAAAGTGCACAAAGTCGAGCGGTCAAATACTTAGGAGTATTTGAAAGATTGTCACAAGGAGTGCGTGCAGGAGTCCTTTTTGAGACTCGAGTTTACAAGTTAAAGCTCAGGAGGGATAACACCTTTGAATACTTCAAAGGAGGATGAAGATCAAAATACTTCAAAGGGAAATAGGAAGAAAAATCTTCGTGTAGAAGGTTAAGTTCCGGTGAAAGAACATTAGCTTGTTCCATAGAGATTCTTGAGGGAAGAATTGAATGGTCGGAATTCTCCGTGGAGAACTCATGAAGTCGCGAGGACCATAGGATCCAGAGGAGCTGTAGGGTGGATAAGGGTTGGACGAAACCATCCTGTGGGGTTCAAGATTCAATGGAGATCGTTGATCATGACTGTTGAGCTCTCAAGATCATTTCGGCATATCATGGTTTGTAAATCCGGAGTGCAGACGAACGACTGTCGGAGGTTTGTTCAAGTCCAGAAAGTCATAAATCTTAAGTGACAGGTGGTAAGAATCCACATCAGAGATAAAGGACAACAAAGAAGACAGGTGTCGTACTTGTCACTAGGCGAAGTCAAAACTTTGTTGACTGTTTCAGGGTTTCAAAGGTTGGAAAGCCGGAAGCCTTGCATCAGGATTCACAAAGATGCAAAGCTCTAACCTATGAATCGGCGACAAGTCTCGTAGAGGAGCCAGTCTTTGCTCAACGCATCGAGGTTTGGCATTTCAACATTTTCAAAGACAAGAGATAGGGGTTCTTTGTTCCAGAATTCTTGAAATCACAAAACACGATACGGTTGTGGAAGAGGATGTGGCCAAACATTTCGGTAAATCGACATTTTGAGTTTCAGCAATAGAGGACCGAGAAATTCGACAACAGGGATCGCGAAATTGCAATACTTGAAGTCCTGAATTTGTGAAGGGTGCGCAATTTATTGTGGTCTAGGAGATTTGGGTTGACGCCTTGCATTTGTTCACATAGGCTCAATTCACAAGGACCTATAGATACGCTGCGAGTGTATGAGATATTCCCCAAGGGGAAATCAAAAAGTCAATTAGACTCAAGGGAAGATTTAGAAAGATCCTGCGTGGACCTCGATCTGAGGGTTTGGGGGTTTGCACCAGTGTGGTATTAGAGCTTGATTTTGTCTGTATATTTCAGGCAAAGGGAGCCAGAAGAGAAGGAGTACTCTGATATGCACCAGTGTGGTATCAGAGCTTGATTGTGTCTATATATTTCAAGCAAAGGGAGCCAAAAGAGAAGGAGTACTCTGATACGCACCAGTGTGGTATCGAAGCTACATAACAAGTTCTTTTCTTTCTGTAGCAGAGACAAGAGGAACATTTTACAGCCATGCCACTGAGGAGAAGGGACAGACTGATGCCTGATCTAGCAGTCGAGAGAGAAATGCACGAACTATATGTCAGGCTTGATGCCATGGAGACAACACAGAGGCGCACAACTGACATTGGGGATATCAACGAGGCTGATAGTGAAAATGAAGCTAGAAACGAAGGAGAAGAAGTTGCAGTCGAAGATGTTGTGGATGAATGCCTATTCAGGGTTGTTGCAAGGATAGACGTCAGAGAAAAGATGGAGATTCCCATGTATGAGGGCAACCTAGATGTTGAAGAGCTTATAGAATGGATTAGAGCTTTGGATAAATACTTCGACTATGAGGATGTCGAGGAAGACAAGAAGGTCAAACATGTTGTTACCAGACTTAAAGGACATGCAACACTATGGTGGGATGAACTGCAGGCTGACAAACATTGCAAAGGCAAACAGAAAATCAAGAGATGGGATAGAATGGTTGCAAAATGAAAGCCAAATTCATACCCAAGGATTATCAAATCACTCTGTTTCAGAGGATGCAGAATTTGAGACAGAAGCTGATGTCAGTGAAAGAATACAATGAAGAGTTCTACAAGATAAACATCAGAGCAGGTCATAGGGAAAGCGATGATGAAAAGGTGGCCAGGTACATGAATGGTTTACGATATGGCATTCAAGATGAGATGAGCATGATGATCATTTGAAATGTAGAGGATGCTTATCAGATGGCTCTAAAAGCTGAAGATAAGTTGAGCCAAAAGTAAGGTCAAAGAGGCCAAGGTATAAGTCAAGCCATAGGCAAAACAATTGCCCAAGATAGAACTCAGAAATATAAAGAAGAAGGGAAGAAACCTCGGACTCAAAATGAGAGAGGGGGAAGCTCACAGAGAGGGAAGTATGTCGATAGAAATACTTTTCCTCAAGCTAGAGGAAGAGGAAGAGGCAGAGGCGGTGAAGTAAAGTTCTTTGTCTGTGGGAAAATCAGACATAAATCTTACGAGTGTCCAAATAAGAAGAAATATGGTGGTGAAACTCATATTACCAAAGCTCAAGGATGGAATGTGGAGGCAGAAGATGCTGAGGGCGGAAGATCCTTAATGATGAGGAAAGTTCTCTTGAAGTCGGAGAAGGAGGTAGAGAACCCATCCCAAAGGAACAGACTATTTTGGATTGCTTGCAAAACCAAAGACAGTGTATGAAAATTCATAGTGGATAGTGGTATCACAGACAATCTCGTATCTACAGAGATGGTAGAAAAGCTGGATCTGGAGACTGTTGTACATCCAAGCCCATACAAAGTTTCGTGGCAACAAAAAGGACATCAAGTAAATTTCACTAAACAATGTTTAGTTGAATTTAAAATAGGACCATATAAGGATGAAATATTATGTGATGTCATTCTCATGGATGTTTGTCATCTATTGCTAGGTAGACTGTGCCAATATGACAGAAATGTGATTCATGACGAGAGAAAGAACACATACACCCTGGAGAAAAATGGGAGAACTCACATGTTGTTACCGATTAAGGATAAAGAAGTGAAAACAGAGGTAAGAAACACTGTACTTCTCATGAGTGGGAAGGAACTTCTTAAGGAGGTTAAGAAGAAGGAAGATGCACAATTTATTGTGGTCAGAAAGCCTAGAATTTTTTTGACCAGTACAAGAGTGGATGATTTACCAGAAGAAATCCAGAAGTTGCTGGAAGAGTTCGTTGATATAATAGTGGATGAACTACCTTGTTCATTGCCACCGATCAGGAGTATAAGCCATCACATTGATATTATACTTGGAGCCAGTTTACCAAACAAAGCCACGTACAGATTGATGCCATGGGAAAATGAGGAAGTTAAGAGACAGGTCCAGGACTTGATGGACAAAGGATTGATTCGAGAGAGCTTGAGTCCAAGCATTGTTCCGATAGTGCTCAACCCAAAGAAGGATGGAGGCTGGAGTATGTGTACAGACTCAAGGGAAATCAATAAGATTACCATCAGATACAGATTTCCATTGCCAAGGATGGATGACTTGATGGATTGCTTGAGTGGAGCAAGATTTGTTTCAAAGATTGATTTGAAAAGCGGGTATCATCAAATTTGTATGAGAGAAGGTGATGAATGGAAGACAAAATTCAAGACGAATGAGGGGCTATATGAATGGCTTGTCATGCCATTTGGCTTAACAAATGCACCCAACACCTTCATGAGGCTGATGAACAAAGTCCTGAAGGATTTCATTGGGAAATTCGTCATTGTATATCTTGACAATATATTGATTTTCAGCAAGACAGAAGCAGAACACTTGAAGCATTTAGCTAGAGTGATGAAAATATTACAGCAAGAGAAATTGTTTATTAATATGAATAAATCGTCATTTATGAGGACATAACTCATTTATTTGGGTTTTGTTATCTCTATAAATGAGCTGAAAATGGATTCGGAAAAGGTAAATGCGATTAAGAATTGGCCATCACTGAAGAGTGTGTTTGAAGTTCGAAGCTTCCATGGTTTGGCAAGTTTCTATAGGAAATTCATCTGAAATTTCAGTGGGATTAGTGCACCGATGATGGATACGGTGAAGAAAAGACATAAATCTTTTCATTGGATAGAGGAAGTAGAGAAGAGTTTCAATCTGCTGAAGAAGAAGATCACAAAACAACCAATTTTGGTTTTGCCAGATTTTAGCAAGACATTCCAGGTCAACTGTGATGCTAGTGGATTTGCAATTGGAGTAGTCTTGAGCCAAGATGATAGGTCGGTCGCATATTTCAGCGAAAAAATGAATGAAGCGAAGGTCAAATACTCAACATATGACAAAGAAATCTATGCAGTCATACAAGCATTGAAGAAATGGAGACACTATTTGGTTCCTAAGGAGTTTGTTTTGTACAGTGATAATCACGCTTTGCAATTCGTGACTCAACAGGACAAGTTGAACCAAAACCATGCTAAATGGGTTGAATACATGCAGAATTTTACTTTTGTAATTAAACATATTTTTGGAACTGCTAACAAATTTGTTGATGCTTTGAGCAGGAAATGTTTTCTTATGTAGGAATTTAGAGTCAAAACTTTGGGTTTTGATAACCTCAAGGAAATGTACAGGGATGACCCAGACTTTAAAGAAGTGTATGAGGCATCTAAGAATCCAATTCTCAGGGATAGAAGCCAATGGACCGAATATATGATCTAGGACGGATTATTATTCAAGGGCAATCAGTTATGTATTCCAAAATTCTCCATGAGGGAGAATCTGCTGAAAGAAAAACATAGTGGAGGATTGGCCAGACATTTTGGTCATGATAAGACGTTCTCAAAATTGAATGGATCATATTTTTGGCCAGGGATGAGGACAGATGTTAAGAGATTTGTGGACATATGCAAAATTTGTCAGCACACAAAAGGGAAAAGGAAAAACACAAGGTTATACTAGCCATTACCCATACCTGAAAGGCTGTGGGATGCAGTGAGCATGGATTTCATATTGGGGCTGCCAAGGACACAAAGAGGATGTGATTCAATCTTTGTAGTGGTAGACAGATTTTCAAAGATGGCACATTTTATACCATGCTGGAAAACCAGTGACACAACTCATATTGCAAACATGCTTTTCAAAGAAGTCATCAGACTTCATGGCTTACCAAGGGGTATAGTTTCAGATAGAGATACCAAGTTTGTGGGACATTTCTGGAGGAATTTATGGAAGAAGCTGGGGAAAATTTTATTTTTTAGCTCAACGTATCATCCTCAGATGGACAGGCAGACAGAAGTTGTGAACAGAAGCTTGGGAGATTTGCTAAGGAGCCTAGTTACTGAACACCATAGTCAATGGGATCACATTCTGCAATAGGCAAAATTTGCCTACAATGACTCGTTCAATAGAAGCACAGGGCAGAGTCCATTTCAAATTGTATATGGAATGCAATCCAGGGGAGTATATGAATTGAAAGATTCAAAACAAGCTAAATTCAGGAGTGCTAGTGTGGAGGACTTTGAAGAAGTGATGAAGGAGCTTCACAGCCGAGTCAAGGAGCGATTGCAGAGTTAAAGCCAGGAGTATAAGTGCAGAGCAGATCAACACAGGTGAGAACTTCAATTTGAATTTGGTGATTTTATTCTCGCACATTTCAGGAAGGAGAGGTTCCCAAGAGGAACATATAACAAACTGAAGATGAAAAAGATTGGACCGTGCAGATTCATAAAGAAAATTGGGGCAAACGCATATGAGATTGAATACCCGATGGGGTCGGAATCTCACCAATATTCAATGTTGTAGATTTGTACCCTTACAGAGATGAAGAAGCAGGAGAAGAGCATGAGTAGACAGAGGTTCAATGGACCAAACAAATGCCTACAGCTGAAAAGCCACAGATGGAAAGTATAATTGATAAGAGGGTCAGCAGGAAGACCGGGAGGAAAGAGTATTTTGAATACTTGGTCAAATGGAAGGGAAATCTAGTTGAAGATGTCAGTTGGGAGGATAAGGCAGAAATTTAGAAGCATGGACATACCATGCATGAGCTCATGAATAGGAGTTCATGAAAATTTTCAAGCAAGGGAGTATGATGCAGGAGCATCGTAAGCAGCCAAGCGAGCCTGAGGGCAGAAGGCAGCTGGGAAAAGCGCCAGCCCATTTTACACATTTTGAAAATTCTTTGAAAGTATTAAAGAGAAAATATTAATGTAGTAGCTAGGAGACGTACTTGCATTTATGTCAATATATTGTGAATAGACCTTGAGTGGTGCTCTCATTTGTAGTATGTAGAGGCATTTATGCGTAGTTAATGGAAGTAGGTAGATTTGAATTATAGATTAGATAGTTTAGAGAGCAGGAGGGAAAAAGGATATAGACACCCTCACCTTTGTATCATAGTAGTTGTTGTATCATTAGCACGGAGAAGAAGGAGAGCGTTGTAATAGAGAATTGAAGTAGAGAACCCATGTACAGGAGCTTTGAATTAATATATGAAGCTTTAAATCAGATTCATGGTGTTATGATGTTTTCTATTTATACATGGTGAATGGTATGCCTACAGTTGTTTTATTCTCTCTATTATGAATTTGATTTAATGCTCTATATGTGTGATTTTATGTTGAATTTTTGAAATCTGAGAGAGAAAGAGAATGAGTTTCAATTGTTTCTCTTCCTGAGTGAGAGTTCCTGCAAGGAGTGCAGTGAAACGTCCACAAGGAGTGCATTGACAAGGGTTCTGAGTTTTATCTCAGAAAGCTCAGGAGGGATATCATTGTTCTCATTCCAGCAGAAGTGTAGGCTGTTGGGGCTCAGAAATTTCCTATTGTCATCCACCTTTCCCTTCATCATTCTTCACATTTCATCACCCCATTAACCTTTCATGATATCATTTCCATAAATATACTTGGGTTTCACCTTATTGTTCTCCACTTTATTCATTTTAGTATTTAAAAGGAATTTGTGATTAAA
>ML788205.1:11428-31222 GCA_009831015.1 Picea engelmannii | reverse complement strand
AAAAACAAAACAAAACAAAAACAAACAAAAATTGCAAATGGACACTTTAAAACATTCTCGAAAACAGTAATAAATACATGTTTTTACATTTAACATTTCTTTGTTTTTCTTAAATCACTTTGGCAGAAGCAATGACGGAACTAACAAGTGCAGACAACAGATATAACTGCATTTATTTTCTACTTTGAATTTGTTCGCATTTGTACTTAATCTTGCATTTCACATCTTACGTTTCTCTCACAAGTTTGATTGATTAGTATTTAGATTGATTGCAGGAACAAGACGCTCGTAATTCATGCTGAATTGATTTTCAAGAATCACAGAATTCTTCAAAGAAAACATGTGATAGACAACTTGAAGGAGTTGTTACTAAACATAAGTTGTTACACATCATGACGTTTGTTATTACACAATGACATCTTGCTATCACACGGAAAATTTTTACGCATCCTGATATTTGTTGTTACACGACACACATTCCCAAAAACACCATTTTGCGTTATGACTTCTTGCCTCGCATTACTCATTCAAAGCATATTGGTCATCCATGTCTTGAAGCCCATTTTCGATTGCCTTATCCTTCACGACGTCATGCATGCCTACCTTTCTGAGTTGCATACATTCCTTTATCCTTTTTTTTAGTTCATTTTTGGCTTATTTTTCTCTTCCCGTTTGCCTTACGAATAAAACCATTCA
Source organism: Picea engelmannii (assembly GCA_009831015.1). NCBI lineage: Eukaryota > Viridiplantae > Streptophyta > Pinopsida > Pinales > Pinaceae > Picea > Picea engelmannii. The sequence goes on along the minus strand of ML788205.1, from coordinate 30,526 downwards.
GTTCCCTTTCCATGATTACATTGCCTTGTTTTCCTTGTCCTGTTGATCCACACGAATTGACCATGAGTTATTTCCATTTATAGTCCTACCAAATCTTTTTGTACAAACTCACATTGACTGATGTGGGATTCCTTAAGGCCCACCTTTCAACAAGTCTTGCCCCATCAACCTCAACACCTTATCTGGGATATAGACTAGAGTCCATTTTGAGTACCTGGAGGCTTGCATGCCTTAATGGCAAGTTCTCTCGCTGACAATCATGGGAATACATCAATGTCCCTTGATCGTCGGATCTTGCAAGTGGCTCGACATCAACACATCTATTCACACTTCGCCAGATGTACTCGGGTACCTTGGCACTCATTGACATCAATGGTGAGTTGCCTCGCATTGATTAACGACATTCATCATTGGTCGGTAATCCAATGAATTCTTTTCATGCTCGACATCGACACATTTATTCGCATGATTATAATTGTACCATCAGGTTTCACAGTGGGTGAAGACTATACACTTTTCATGACTCTATCAACAATTACAGTAGCATGACTACTACTCTCTAAGAGTACTATAGTTCCACTTTCATACTTTCTTTTTTCCATGGTGCATTCAACAGCAGTTCAGATCCCTCACTTTCGCATTCTATGATCCAATAGATAGCAGTCACAACTACAGCAGCAGTCACTTCCCATATGATCTTACAGCAGTGACATCTTCCATGATCTAGTAGCCACATCAACCATATTCCTATTGCATAGTTCATCAACATTTTGGGTAAGTGGAGGTATGTTATTTTCTACACTTCAATCATGTCATTCCTCAAACTGCTAGCAATGAATAATTTGGAAAACTCCCTCATTCAGTTCCCTTTTCTTTTTCACTATTACGACTTATGCCACGTTGCATGAGGACATGCAACAAGTTCAGTTGGGGGGTGGGGGACATTATTCACTATCATCACTCCATTTTTCCATGACCATCATTCCATTTTTTCGTCTCATTTACCAGTTAGGAACATTTCTTTTCCAACATTTCTTTTCCAACGATACTTTGTTGCACTTTACTTCATAAGCACTGATATACATATTGGCATGATTCACACATATATACAAAAACAAAAAATTGATTTCTTATACTCAGTGATGTTTTCACATTGATAGCATACATTTTCCAGTAAAAATATGGGCAAATTATTATCATAACAGCAAGAGAACAAGTAACTAAATGAATGTTGTTAACACAAGAATCAACATTCTTTATATTCATGGTTGTCACACAAGAACCAACCATAAGAAAATGTCAGTTGTTACTGTAAACAAAAAATATGGGTAAATTATTATCATAACAGCAAGAGAACAAGTAACGAAATGAATGTTGTTAACACAAGAACCAACATTCTTTATATTCATGGTTGTCACACAAGAACCAACAATATGAAAAATGTCAGTTGTTACTCATATAAATCCCATCCTGGAAAATATTCATTATCATCACTCAAAGCCAACATTCAGATGCCAAAATTTCTCAAGAAGATCCATGCATGGTTGCATGAGGACATGCAACAAGTTGAGTTGGGGGGCATGTTGGGGCTCAGAAATGTCCTATTCTCATCCACCTTTCCCTTCATCATTCTTCACACTTCATCACCCCATTAACCTTTCATGATATCATTTCCATAAATATACTTGGGTTTCACCTTATTGTTCTCCACTTTATTCATTTTAGTATTTAAAAGGAATTTGTGATTAAATGTTAGAAAATCAACATGTTTTCATATATATCTCAAATATGTGTGAGCTTTGTAATGTGTAGGAATATATGAATGATTAATTCAAAGGACTTCTYGAATACTTCTCTCCACCATTTCAATATTTGAGGAGATAATTCAATCCCATTCCAAGGAGAAGATCATGGAGATTTGGTTAGAATATCTTATCTAAGATATATGAGAGATATGTGTGAGGATTTAAAGGGATTATATTTTGTAATAATGGGAAATAGGCTGAGAGAATAGTGGATCTGCAATTATCATATGGTTATCTTCTTCATGTATATAAGAGAGTGCTCTCTCTTCATTTCATTAGCTTGAGTTTTTGGAGATAGTCTTGTAATTAGGAGAAGGGAATTCTTAGCTTTGTTATTCTTTCATGTTTTGTCATTTGACTATTGTAATATAATTTGAGATTGATATATTGTGTGAGCTCACATATGTTATTTGTCTTTAACTCTTCACATGTTGTATTGCTTTTCCTTTATGCAATTTCTTGCTTTCCTAGATTAGTTTCATTTCAGCAATTTAGATTAGATTACTTCTACTTCAGTCCTGCATATATAGTGTGTTTGCTTCATAAGCCTACGAACCTCGGATTGACAAATTAAATGGTTGAGAAAATACTACAATGGAATTAAACGACAATATTTCCGCCTAACACAGGCGAAGCCCGGAAGCCGTGCAAGGCGTGTGTAGGCTAGTCAAGGCCTTAGAACTTATCAACTAAGGTTGAAAGAGGAAGGATTGTTGTTGCAGAAAATGCACAGAGTCGAGAGGTCAAATACCCAGGTGTATTTGAAATATTGTCGCAAGGAGTACATGCAGGAGTCCTTTTTGAGACTCAAGTTTACAAGTTAAATCTCAGGAGGGATAACACCTTTGAATACTTCAAAGGAGGACGAAGATCAACATACTTCAAAGGGAGATAGGAAGCATAATGCTTGTGCAAAAGGTTAAGTTCTGGTGAAAGAACATCGACTCGTTCCATAGAGATTCTTGAGGGAAGAATTGAATGGTCAGAATTCTCCATGGAGAACTTGCGAAGTCATGAGGACCGTAGGATATAGAGGAGTTACAGGGTGGATAAGGGTTGGGCGAAACCATCCCTTGGGGTTCAATATTCAACAAAGATCGTTGATCGTGACTATTGAGCTATCAAGATCATTTCTACAAATCAAGGTTTGTAAATCCGGAGTGTAGACGAACGGCTGTCGGAGGTTCGTTCAAGTCCCGAAAGATGGAAAGATTAAGTGACAGGTGGTAAGAATCTGTGTCAGAGATAGAGGATAGTGGAGAAGACAGGTGGCATACTTGTCTCCAGGCGGAGTCAAAACTTCGTTTATTGTTTTGGGGTTTCGAAGCTTGGAGAGTCAGAAGCCTTGCATCAGGATTCGCGAAGATGCGAAGTCCGAACCTCCGAATTGGTAAAAAGTCCTATAGGGGAGCCAGTTTTTGTTGAACGCATCGGGGTTTGGCATTTCGGCATTTTCAAAGACAAGCGATAGGGGTTCTTTGTTCCGGAATTCTCAAAATTGCAAAATACGTTACAACTATGGAAGAGGATGCGACCAAACATTTTGGCAAATCGACATTTCGGGTTTCGGCAGTAGAGGGCCGAGAAACTCGACAATAGGGATCAAGAAATTGTGAGACTTGAAGTCTCAAATTTGTGAAGGGTGCACAATTTATTGTGGTCAAGGAGATTTGGGTTGAGGCCTGGCATTTGTTCATGCAGGCTCAATTCACAAGGACATGTGGATACACCATGAGTGTATGAGATATTCCCCGAGGGGAAATCAAAGAGTCAATCAGACTCAAGGGCATATTTAGAAAGATCCTGCACAGACCTCAACTCGAGGGTTCGGGTGTTTGCACCACATGCCTTGGAAATCCTTACTTTGAGGAAACTCTTCATTAGTACCTTCAAAATCCTCACTAGGAGGAAAATCATAATCACCAACATTAATGTCTTTAAATTCTCCAATCAGGGAATTTGGTCCACCATTGTCATAATAATCTTCATTGCTTTCAAAATTTCCACTTGAGGGAATTTCTCCATCATTTTCATTGGTGCCTTGGAACTCTTCATCGGTATGTTCAAACTCATCACTTGGAGGAAAATTCTCATCCCAATCATTTAAACGTTGATCATAGTCTCCATGTTGACCTACATTTTGATTATTTTCATTACTATTAAACTGCTGACTAGATTTATCACCATCATATTCCTCATTTTCATCATCGGTGCCTTCAAAGTCCTCTGATTTGGGACTTTCATGAGGAACATGTTGAATAAAATTGCTTGCACCATGATCAAAATTATTACTAGATGAAAAATATGACGCCTCATTTACATTACAAAAATTATTATGGAATTTCCTAGTCCCAACAGAAGAGGTATGCGAAGAATTTGTTGATATCTCAGAAATACAATTTTCTTTATTTGATGAAGCCATCCCTTCTCTCTTAGAGCATAGAATGATAAAAATTCTCACCGCCCCTATGGCATTATAATAGCATGCATAATGAGCTTTTCCCTCTAAATGCCTCCCCCACAAAAAAAAAAAAAAAATTCCCTCCAAAATTCCCCCCCAAAATATTCCCTCCAAATTTTCCCCTCCAAATTTTCCCCCCAAAATATTCCCTCCAAAATTTCCCCCTCAAATTTGACCCTCCAAATTTCCCCCCCAGTTTTTTCAGCTATTTTCCCTTAAAAATTAAAAACAATTTTTACTCTTTTATTTTGTTATTTACATGTTAAATACAATATTTATCATGTTTATATATTTATCCCACATTTATTAAACATATTGATGATCCATATAATTTTAGGTATATATGTAGACAATATACCTAATTTTTTTTTATCCCACATTGGTTATACTAACAATAATTTTTATCATCTATGTTATATATACACAGTCTTATTTTATCTTTTTATATTGTGTTATATCTTGGGCAATATTTGTTTTAGGATTTGGAGCAAGCTAACATCGAGGAGATATCCGAGGAGAATATAGCAAGAAAAGAGGATAATTTAGCATTTCAGAGGTTAATTTTTTGTTAATTTCTAACAGACACAGATTGTTTTTACTTTTCTCAAAAAATCCTTAAGATTTTTTGAAAAACAAAAAGGAAACAAAAGTGAAATTTAAATATAAATTTTTAACCTTTTGTCGAGTTTTTTATGGTTTTTTTATGGTTTTTTAGGTTATATAACCTAGGTTATAGGTTATATAACATATAACCGTAGTTTATATGTTATATAACATATAACAACGTTATATGTTATATAACACATACCATATGTTATATGTTTATAACATATAACATAGGTTATAATATATAACATATGTTATATGTTATAAACATATAATGTATATATGTTTATAACATATGTTATATGTTATAAACATATAATGTATATATGTTTATAACATATAATAATGTTATATGTTATATGTTTTAAACATATATACGCTATATGTTTATAACATATAACATATGTTATATGTTATATAACATATACACCCCTCTTCTCGTTGTTGTGTCTACCCGCTCCATTCAAATTATACCCTCTTCTCTTTGTTGTGTCTACCCCCTCCATTCAAGTTATACATTGCTAGCTTAATCCTACTCAAGATACTCAACCTTTCCAACAGGAGCAATCCACCTAATCCACATATTGTATCATGCTAATGTTTTAATTTTATCTAACATGAAAATGTTATATTTTATTTTTATAGAATTTTGTTGCACAACTTTCACATATGTTAGATAGGATTTACTCTATGGAGAATTATATCATGGATGTCATCAACACTTTTCATATTGAAAAGACACAAAAAGGAAGGAAAAAGAAGCAGAAAGCAATGGAGGTTGAACCTGCAAGATTAAACAGAGAAGAACATGAAAGACGAAAGAAAATTCCTCATTCTAGAAATCCTAAAAGGGTTACATTTGAAAATGAGGAAACTTCAAATGAAGATTTTGTTGAGATTGATCCCAATGAGGTAACTATCACTCCTTCTCGCAAAAAGAACAAACAAGATAAATGCAAATGAACTATGGTTGATGATGAGTCTATTCCTATTGATTATGAAGAAATCATTGATTTAGATGAAACACATTTAAATCATAACAGGAAGAAAACAAATTTTGATAATGTTCAAGAAGCCATCGTTAGCTCCGAGTATTATAGTGAAAGTTCTAAAGGTAGAAGAGAAATAATAAGACCAGGTGTTGATCTAGAGGATGGTATTATGAAAACAAGACAAAATGCCATTCAAAATAGAATGAGGATGACAAACTTAGTTGATGATGGCCACACATTGTAGTTGAATGTGAAAAAACATTATAAGAACATAGAAGGGTAGGAAAAATGTCAAATTAGAAAACCACATCACTTGCATATTCACAATTTGAAAGCATTGATTAGATACAATCCATATGCACATGTGGTTGACTACCTAGTTCTTGTTGACCCAATGGAAGTTCATACGAGGGAAGAATTTGATAGATCAAAATGTTTTGACTACAAATATTATGTGATTGGAGGAAATCATTCTGCAGAGGCTAGAAGAGAATTGATGCAAGAATATCCCAATAATCCTCTTTTTGAGATAGTCAAATGCATAATTTATGTTGGTTTAACAGATTCAGAAGCAAAGTTACTGGCATGGGATCAGTACAGAATGTCTATGACCTTCATTCAAAGGGTGAGATTTATCCACAATGAATTTTATGAAATATGTCGTGGGGAGAGATCAAATGTTGATGTTAAGTTTCAGAAGCAATGTTGCATGGAAATAGGATTCCCACTTGATGATGAAAATACAAAAGAAAAAAATCACAAAGGAAGTGATATATTTAGATCTATGGATAACTATTTTCAATTGGGATTTAGAACTGGACAGGTATGGAATTTGATAGATGAGATCTTCACCCTATGGGAAAATGTTGGAATAAAGAATCAAAGAGTTAAGAAGGCTAAACCATTGATATATGGCACAAGTAAGACAAGTATTGACATTAAAAATCTTCCTGATGATATGACTATAACACCTTGGAGAGCAATACAAGGAGTGAAGGATTATAAAGTTATCATAAGTATATTATCACGTGTTAGGTCAAGAGAATTGTCAATGGAAGAAATGTGTGATGAATTTAAAAATTAAGTCTGTTGAGTTATTTTTATTTATGTTAGGACAAGATAATTAAATTTTTCAGTTGAATATTAGTTTAACATTATTTTTGTTTTATTTAGTCAGAAGGTGTATATGAAAATACAAGAGGAAATGGTCAAGATGTTGAATGAAGAAAGTTGGGATGATGTCAAACTCAATTATCCTGATTCAAGCTCTTTAGTAGTATTGAAACAATTTTTTGTTGCATTCAAAAAGGTATGTTGATTTATTACACTCATATTATTCATTTGTAAGTCAATTTATTTATATTTTAATAGTTATAGATATATAACGATATGTTTGTTTATTTCATTAAATATGTCAAAGAAGAATGTAGATGGAGTACCTGAAACGTTCAAAAGTTTTATTCAAAAAGCCAAGTTTGAAAGAGAAAGAAGGAGACGTGTTCAAAATGTTCAACTTGATGACACTGTTGATCACTACATTTGGAATGGGCTCGACATTGTTCAATATAAAGTTAGGTGATTGTGAAAAACTTGCAAGTATTGTTCCTAAAAAATAATGCTCCCTAGTTATTCCGGATATCCCTCATGGTTATAATATCCCAAACATTGAATATGATACTAATCCTTATACTTACCAACCTTTCAGTAAAGTGGTTATGGGATTTATAGAAGTTACAAAATCACCATTGTGGAGATTTCTAGTATTTCATTCAGACATGCAACAAGGATTAGTACAATCAAGTTTCAAGGGGAAAGAAAAGACAAGCAGGAAATTTATTTGGTAAGATATTGAAAGTGTATGTTTAGCAATTAATATTATAAAACAATTTTATTAATTCACAAGTTGATTGAATTTTTTCTTATTTATATTACAGGCACAAGACAAATATTCAGAGCTCCAAGAAAGAATCATTTAAACATGATTATGAGGGTATACATCTTGCAACCTAGACAAAAGATGATTCTTATAATTCTATTCTTGTCAATGAAAATGATGGAGAGACTCCTACTAGGATATTGGTATACAATGATGTGGTTAGAAAGCTAACATATGAGGAAAAATATTTGAAAGGAGAGATGGTTAACATTTATAAAAAAAAACAAGAATTAATTAATTATCTTATTGATAAATTTTGAAATGAAGGAGATTGGATTTTGGATTTGTTCTCGGGTTCAGGTAAGAATTTTGATCTAATATTTATGAAATCATACTTCAATCTTAGATTATTTTTAATTTATATTTTTATAGTATCTAACTTCATTATTTATTTTTTATTTGGTGATTAGGTACAACATTAGTGTGTTGCCTACAGAAAGGAAGGAATTGCATAGCCATCAAAAGTGATCCAATGCAGTGCAGTTTTATTCAACAAAGAATTAATGCTATTCCAGCTCTTCCAGATGAAATGCAAGAAGTTGGCGTGAGGAAAGGATATTTTAGTGAATCAAAGGTGGAAAAATTGTCAAAGGAACCTCAAGTACCATTAGGGGGAATGATTGGAAAGGATCACTTTGGAGAACTTGCAGATATCAAAGAACCAATGGAAGAACAAAATGACACAATGGAAGCACAAAATGATGTTGAATAAGATGAGGATGTGTCTGTTGAGCATGATGAATTTGGGATATATGATATAGTTGATTAGTTTAAATATGGCTTTGAAGACAATGCTCAATTTTGCAAATTTTCGAAGAGTTATAACTGTAACGATTTGACTTTCATGTTTGAAAATAAGAATAAAGATGTATCTCTTTTTGTTTTGTGATGAATCTTTTTATTGTTTCTTTTTTCATTTTATTTGTATGTGAATCACTATACATTGAAATTTTTTATTAAATGTTGTCATTTTTTTACTTCAGATGTATAAAAATATGAATGAAAATGATATTTTTTTTATAAAATTTAGACTTTTTTTGTTCAATTATGTCCATAAAAAGGTTTTATTTGACATGTTATTTTAAGGAATATGAACCAAAATGTATAGGTTTTTAATGATATATGGCTATAAAATGTGTATTTTGTTTTACAAATATTCAAAAGTAGTGTTATTTAACTACTTTTTTATTTATTTATTGAAGTAAAGGTAAACAATGTATTAAAAATGATGTTTTTCACTATATTTAAAAAGTATGGAATAATAAATTAATTAAGGAGATAAAATCCTATGAAAAATTGTAACTTCGAAAAAGTAAATGGTAAAAAGTATTTTGAAGATTATAGAAGCATGAAAAAAGACTAAAAACGGAGTTGAATAAAAACAAAAAATATATATATATTTAGAAAAAATTGAAAATAGATGAAAAATGAGCATTTAAAAAAAATAATGTGGAAACATTGTGGATCGAAAAAATTAAAATATAGAAAATCACCTAAAAACGGAGAGGGGGTGCTACCAGTAGCACCATTTTTAAAAACGAGGTAAAACATTGGACCCCCCAAAAAATGAGAACTCTGGAGAGTTCTCATTAAGTTGGTAACTATGTTTGAAGTGGAAGGTATGATCAACAACCAAACCATTACTATTTTAATTGATTCAGGAGCTAGTCATAGTTATATAAATCTTAAGATGGTGGAAAGTTTGCATTTGCCAAGAAGAAAGCATGGGAAATCTTGGTTAATGCAGTTGGCTACAAGAGCCAAAAGAAAATTTAATGAGATGGTTAAGTCATGCCTCATGGACATGAATGGACTGAACACCAAGGAAGATTTGAACATCTTACCTTTAGGTTCTTATGATTGTCTAATTGGGATGGATTGGTTGGACCAACATAATGCTCTCCTAGATTGTCGTAACAAAGAATTTACTTTCTTGGATGAGGAAGGGAAACTAAGAAGAGTGCAGGGAATTCCCAGAGCAGTAACCATCAGAGAAATTTCAGCATTGCAGCTGAAGAAATGTTACAGGAAAGGGTGTAAAATATTTGCAGCACATATGGAAGAGACACCTAGAGATAAGGTCCCAAATTTGGAAGATCATGCATTCTTGGAAGAATTTGAATATGTGTTCAAGGAGGTACTAGGACTACCCCCAAAGAGAGATATTGATTTCTCTATAAATTTAATGCCTGGAGTAGCTGCAGTGCCAAAGACTCCTTACAAAATGAGTACACCAGAGTTGAAGGAGTTGCAAATATAGCTTGAAGAACTTCTAGAGAAGGGGTATATACGCCCAAGTGTTTCACCTTGGGGTGCCCCAGTCTTGTTCGTGAAGAAGAAAGATGGAACCTTAATATTGTGCATTGATTTCAGATAGTTGAATAAAGTGACTGTTAAGAACAAGTATCCTCTGCCAAGGATTGATGATCTTTTTGATCAATTGAAGGATGCAAAGATATTTTCAAAGATAGATCTCAGGTCAACATACCATCAGGTAAGGATTAAGGAAGAAGATATCAACAAGATTGCCTTCAGGATAAGGTATGGTCATTATGAGTTCACAGTGGTTCCATTTGGGTTGTGAAATGCACCAGTTATTTTCATGTGCTTAATGAATGGTGTTTTCCGAGAATACTTAGATAAGTTTGTTATTGTCTTTTTGGATGACATTCTTATATATTATAAGTCATAGGAAGAGAATGAACATCATTTGAACATGGTTTTGCAAGTATCAAGGGAGCATCAGTTGTATGCAAAATTGAGCAAGTTCTCATTTTATCAAAATCAAATTCATTATTTGAGACATATCATTTCAAAGGATGGGATAGCAGTGGATCCTGAGAAGGTAAAATACATTAGAGAATGGTCAGCGCCAAAGAATGTGACAGAGGTCAGATCATTTATGGGACTTCCAGGCTACTACAAAATATTTATTGAAGGATTTCCAAAGATTGCACACCCAATCACTTCCTTGCAAAGAAAGGGTGTGAAGTTTCAGTGGACATTGGAATGTGAAAAGAGTTTCGAACACTTGAAACAATTATTAACAAGTGCTCCAATACTAAGGATTGCAGATCCAAATGAGGACTTCATTGTATGCACATATGCATGTAAAGAAGGACTTGGTGGAGTCCTCACTCAAAATGGGTTTGTTATATGTTATGAATCAAGGAAGTTAAAAGAGCATGAAAGACACTATGCCACTCATGATTTGGACTTGGCAGCCATAGTGCATGCCTTGAGGAAATGGAGACACTACCTCATGGGGAAAAGGTTTGAGCTCAGGATAGACCACAATGGTCTGAAATATTTATTTGATCAACCAACTCTAAATGCTAGGCAAAGTAGATGGTTAGAATTTTTAAGTGAGTATGACTTTGATATAAAGCATATCAAGGGAAAAGAGAACAAATTGGTTGATGCACTCAACAGAAGAGTGCATTTTATGCATGCTACAACCATTAGCATGTACCAATCAGATTTGAAAGAAAAAATTACAGAGGCTGCCAAATTAGATTTGCATTACAAGGAATTAGTAAAAAAATTACAGCGAGGTATTTTGATGCAAAATATTGAGGAATACAAGCTAAATAATCATGAAATTCTCATGTACAGGGGCATATTTTATGTACCAAATTCTAATGAATTGAAAAATATGATATTGAGATAAATTCATAATGTGCCTTATGTTGGGCACCCAAGATATCAGAAAACTATTGCAGCCGTCAAGAGCCAATATTATTGGTCACGCATGAAGAAAGAGGTTGTTGATTTTATTGCCAGATGTATGGAATGTCAAAAGGTAAAGGCTGAGCATAGAAACCCAACTGGTTTGGTACATCCATTACCCATTCCTGAGTGGAAATGGGAAGTTGTAACAATGGATTTCATTACCAAACTTCCTAGAACAAATAAGCAACATGATTCTATCATGGTAGTGGTGGATAAGCTTACTAAAGCTACCCATTTTGTTCCAGTTAAGCTCACTCAAAAGGAAACAAACATTGTTGATGTTTATATGAAGGAAATTGCTAGATTATATGGCATACCAAAGACAATTTTGTCTAACAGAGATCCAAAATTTACCTCAAAAATTTGAAAAGGATTATTTATGGATTTGGAACAAATTTGAATTTTAGTACAACTTATCATCCAGAATCAGATGGACAAATAGAGAGGGTGAATCAAGTGATTGAGGATATGTTGAGAATGTATGTGATGGATAAACCATGAAAATGGGAAGACTACCTACACTTGGTAGAGTTTGCTTATAACAATGGGTACTAATCATCTCTAAGATGAGCCCATTTGAGGCACTTTATGGCAGAAAGTGCAACACACCAGTAAGTTGGGATTACCTAGTAGACGGAGCAGTGGTTGGACCATATTTTCTCAGGGAAATGGAGGAGCAAATGATAAAAATAAAGAAAAATTAAAAGGTTGCCCAAGACAGGAAGAAAAGCTATGCTGATAAGGGAAGAAATCATAGGGAATTTAAAGTGGGTGACCATGTATTCTTGAAAATGAAGGCAAAAGAAAGTTCCCTAACATTGGGAAATTGTTCAAAGTTGGCATCTCGCTATTGTGTGCCATTAGCTAGCTTATATGATTGCATTTCCTTCATATATGTTTGTTCATAATGTATTCCATATATCATTGCTAAAGAAATATATACATGATACTAATCATGTTATTGATTGGAATGTGATCGAGGTGGAGAAAGAAGGTGCTCTCCAAGTGCATCCGTTGTGCATTCTCTACCGGAAAATCAAACAGCTCTAGAATCGAGCCATAGGGCTTGTAAAGGTCCAATGGACCTGGTACGGTCCTGAGGACGCTAATTGGGAGCAAGAGGATGCAATGCGGGTAGAATACCCACATCTTTTTGAGGATTTTTAAACATTTTTTTGTACATGGGTACATGATGTACTAAGGATAGTGCATAAATAAGGGGAGGGGATTGTAATATCCCTAAGGCCGAACCAAATTGTAAATGTAAATGCAAATGTACGTAAGCTGGTTAGTTGTTTTGATATCATTTTGTATGCACATTTCATGGTATAGTGTGTGCATGTACTGTGCAGTAAAAGGAGGAAGTGTGGACATTCCTAGATATTGCGCGCAACAAATTGAGTATGCATGATTGTGAGGCCAGTGAGACTTTGTATATATGCTATGTTTTATAGGCTGGTAAGCCAATTATTATAAGATAGGATGCTTATGTTTTGATTAGGCTAGAGAGCTTAGATGTTAAAGGCCAGTGCGCATGTTTTTGTACATGTCTCATAATTAATATAAATACATTGTTTCACGCAGACCGACCACGATAAAAGAGATGGGGGACTAAACTCCACTAGTTAAGGAAAGGGAGGGGCTAAGTTAAGGAAAGGGGCTAATCTAGGGAGCTTAAGCCAAAAAGGAATATTATATTAATATTTCTTAAAAATAAAGTATGGATAATTATTTTATCCTACGTTCGAAAGTTGGGGACAAGTGGGCCAAAGTAGCTCCCAACATGACAAGTGTCAAGTTGGGGACATGCATACATATTGTTGGTACTTAGTTCATTTCCTATAATCTTTTCCATCACACTCTTCCTTCATTCAACCATCATTCAACCATGACTCCATGACCATTTTTGCAATCACACAGTCAGTTATCTTGTAGACATTCATTTCACTATACTGAAAATTGTATCCATAGCCATATCTGTTGGTGTAGTCGTTATCTTGAGAGCTAGACTAAAGAAGCGGTTTGTCAGGCCCGTGGGATACTGAATATGTGAGTTTTCAGGCCCATGGGATATTGAAGAGGTGGGTTTTCATGCCCATGATCAATTTCTCTTTGGATGAGAGAATTGTTGGGGAATTGATTTCATCAAGGTGTTAAACTACAACTGCAGGGCTCTGAGACTTCTTGTCCGGCCTGTTGCTGAAGCCCTGGAAGGGAAGTGGGGAAGTCGAGGGACTGTTGAGAAGAGAAGGGGCACACTTCTTGGGGTGGGACAAGCATGTGGGGAATAAGGGACTGTAGGTTGTCACTTGAGTGAGCACCTGAGACAGAGTCTTCCCTGTTGTCTATGAGCCTTTAGCCTGGTTAGGAATCCCTTTACCCGAGTGGAGTTTAGTCCCAACTCATGGGTGACTCACTTTTGAGAGTGATGAACAGTGTGGTATAAGGTTGGGAGGTTCGTGGATGTTCTGCACGTAGTTGGTGATATTCTTCCAAATATAAGTGTCAATTGTGTGATAAATTTGCATGTTGCACTGTTATTTACGTGCTTATTTTTATGAGTTTCTCCTATGCATGATTATAATTGTTTGTATGTTTATGGGTATTTCCGGTATATGTTGCATGTCTATGTTTATGGTTATTTCAATGTGAATCCATGCATTTAGGAAATGTATTTTTCTATTTACGTTTTATATGTAAAGCTTCCGCAAGCGTTCTGTGTGCATATGTTTTAATTGCATGCAGTTAGAAAAATTTATGTGGCATAGCTCAATTAGATGTTGGGTATGTTACAATATGTTTCGCAGAGAAAGAAGAAAGAGTTCTTTGGCATAGTGTGGCCCGACATGGATGGTCGGGGACATTACAGATTATATTGGGGATATATAGGAATATGAAACATCCATTCATTGATATAAATTATGCACACCCCATGGTGAAAATTGCATGCCCTAAAAGGGGAAAATGTATAAAAATGCATGAAAACAAGGAAGATGAAAAATCCATGCCCTAGGAAGAAAAGTGCATGCCTTGTGTTGGTAAGTGTATGTTGACCTTATGAAATTACATGAAAATAGGGTATTGAGGAAAATGCATGCCCTGATAGGAAAAACTGCATGCCTCAATTTGAAAATGCGCGATGAGTTCAAGTGATTGAATTTTTACATAGTAAGGAGTATTATGCACACCTTGTTAATGAAAAATGTATTCCTACACTATAAAAATGCACACCCGTGACATGTTTTACCACCCTATGGTGTCCTAAAACCTAAATGGTTCTTCCTTATCCTATATCAATGGTTTTAATAGGAAGATGAATGAAAATGGATGTTGATCCATTATGTATTATTGATGCTACTATGGAAAATATTATAGCAACCCCGAACCCATGTTTGAAAATTTGTTTCGAAACATACTTATGTAGTTAACCTTGTATGTTGAGTTGCTTCCCAATTCCTAGAATATTGGAAACTGGAAGTACTCGTAAGTCTCCCACACCTATGAGTGATTTCAAATGCATGCAAGATATCCTACCTAGCCATGTAATTTGAGAGAGAGAGAGAGAGAGAGAGAGAGAGAGTATCATTATGTGTGCACACGCACGCGTGTGTTTTTGTATTAGATTCAACAAATTTTGTAATTTTTCCTTCAAAATTACCCTCTGACACATTCTCACAATCATTTTTTTATTTTCCAAGTTACAATGCCTAAGGAAAACCCCTGAGTACTTCACCTGATTTCAAGGATGGTTCCCCAGGTAAACCCTAAAATATTCAATTCACAATGACAATAAACAACAAGGCTTGAAGCCATTTCAATAATATACACATTATGATATCAAACATGTCACTTGTGAGAATTGAACTCGGATGGGGAGGATAACAACGTTCCTCCCAACCACTCGAGCTACACTCAATTGACACATGCACACAATCAATGTTGACACTAATTTTCGAATTCAAATTACAACCCTCGATATTCCAATTGTTTAAAAAACTTTACCAATGTTGAAATTTTTTCATTAATTACCAAAAATCCCAAGTCCACTGTAAAAAAATGCTACAATTCTACTTGAGTGTGCTTATAAAAATGCACGATATGTTTTGTAAAAGTGTTATTTTTAATATATATGTGTGTGTGTCAATTTACTTTTATTAATAAAAATGCTTTATGGAAAAATATACCAATATAACCCAAAATCATTTAAAAAAAAACTCAATTTCCTACCAAGGGTTTCCTTGACATGAATGTGCATTCCTCATCTTCCATTCCTCACCGTCAGCGTGCATTCCTCAGTTTCATTCCTTACCATTAGTGTACATTCCTCAACCTCCATTTAATAAGATCTTGTCCATGAATTAAACTCCAAACCCATACAACCATGGTTGCAATTGAAACAAGTGCGCTCTCTACCATGGGCACAACAATTGAAATAGGGGATTCCCAGAATGAAATTTTCACTATCAAAAAATTATGGGAATGTTGTAATGCAAGGAGAGCCATAAACAATTGTCCAATAGGTATGCTAGATATCCTAAGAAGAGCATAGGTTTTTGAATTTATGTTCGGACCCTTGAATTTTGAAAATGAGATAGATGATGTCTAATTATGATGATATGGCTATGGAATTGAAATTATTTTGATAGATTTTTTACCTAGATGCTAATTTGGTTGTAAGAACAACAAAAATTTGATGCATAGGGGAAGAAACATTTAACTCCAAAAAAATCCCAAGGTAGAAAATATTGAAATGGCCACTAAAATATGTGGGAAAAAGGTATATGTTCCTAGGAACAATATAATATTTCTAGATGTTCCCCATGTACTATACAAATATTTTATTCAACTTGTCCTTAGGACAATCATGAATTACCTTAAGAGTGATATTTTTGGTGACTACCTGAGGCTAGTTATTTATTGGGTTGATGATAGGGACATATATGTCCCTCATCTACTAGATTAAAAATTACATTATGCCCTTGAATAATGTTAAAAAAACAAGATTAAGTTCGGTTTCTCGGGAACACTACAGAAAATTATTGATTTATATCAACCCGGTGTTCAAACAATCCATCTTAAAACTGACATTAGGGGATCAAAAGGGAATAAAACCATTAAGGACGTATCTGAGTAGGCTCTAGTTGATGCCGTGGAAATATTTTGTGATAGATTTTCCAAAAATCAATTTATTGGTGTCAAGGCTTTAAGAGACCTACATGAACGTATTAATGAAGCTGAGAAGAGGGGATGTATAGAAAGTTATATGGAAAAAGACAATGATGATTTTTTTGATACTTTAGAAAGTATAATTGATAGACTTCCTCCTAAAATGGGAGTACTTGAGTATAATTTCCCCATTATGGGTGTTGATTCTACCTCTTCAAGTTCAAATGTGCACATTCCAACATACATTTTTATGGCAGATTCATTTTCTTGGTATTTGATAGAATGGTGCATTACAAACATGTTGCAATGTAGAATTCTTCCTCTCTAAACATATGTAAGGAAAAGTGTGAACTAAAGGACAAGGATATTATTGAATGCACAAAGAATATTCCAAATCTACAATTAACAATTTTGTAGCAAGCACACGAATCAATCATAACAATAAACAACAAATATTTTGTTATTGATGGATTGAAAAGTGAGGTATCTAGAATTGGAGAGAAATCGCTAAGGCTAATTGATAATGTCAAGGAATTGTTCGAAGATAGTAAGGCTACATATAAAAACACTATTAGAAACTTTAGGAGGAATTGAGAAGAAGATCATATATTTTTAAGATACCTCCATTGCAAACTGCATGTAATTTGGTTGTGGACGAATTAAATAATAAGTTGAAGGATAAAGAGACATTTATTTAGATTTAATTGGTTCAATTTGAAAATAAAGTTAAAGAGTAACATGAGAAACATAAAGCATATGTTGAAGAATATAACAACACAATGACTAAATTGAGAAAATAAGCTATTATGAAAGGTAAAAAGTTGAAAGAGAGACATATCACATGTGTCAGTGCAAAAGAGAATATTAGATAACTTGGAAATGAAATAGAAAGGCATAGTAAATAAGGTGGAAAGTGTCAGGATAAAGGTAAAATTCAGGGTATGGGTAAGGGTAAAGGTAAAATTCAGGGTAGTCCAACAAAACAAAATCCTTCAATTGACTTGGAGAAGTCCCTACAAATACAAGATAATAGGTCTCATGAAGTTATCTCATTAGGGAGTGCTTTAGCTAATTTCCATGCCCCATCACGAATGATTGAATCATTAAAGGAAAAGATAGTTGAGAGAGAGGAAAATATCAAAAATATCAATAATGAACTGTTGTAGAATTGAAAGGCACATCATTTCATATCTGACATGGAGACACAAAACTTGAAATCACAATTTTTTTATTTGCAGTGGAAATTTCAGAGTACCATAGTAATTGAGGTGATGCCAATTTTGTTTACTACATCGGGTAAAAAATATTTGAGGGTACAACAGCTTGGGAATGAGGTAGAAAAACTCAAGGTTCAATTGGATGAAGTTTGATCCCAACTGAAATCACAAAAGGAAGAACTTGAAAGGAATAAATAGCAATAGTAGGAGAAGTATAAGAATAATGTGGAAATGTTGAAAAAGCTAGCAGGAGATAAAAGGAAATTGCAAGATGAGTTGAAAAATAATGGAAAGAAGATTAAATATCTAGAGAAACAATTAGAACATGTGCATGTTGTAGCTCCAGAACAATCAAAAGACTCTATGAAAGGAAAGAGGGATACTATTGATTTTTATCCATCTCAAGAGAAGGGCTTGCAGAAACCCCCAAGCAACCTAAAGTAGTTATAGAATAGGATTTGTTTATATGTGGTGTCTATGTAAATACATTTAAATATGTAATAGATATCATTATTTCAGCAGTTTATTGACAATGTATTTTATTTATTGCAATTAATTAATTCAAATCTGTTTATAGTGTTCATCTTATTTTTTGTTAACATACGTTTTTTATTGATAGAAAATTGATTCTAGATCATTGTTAGTTCTCATTTTATTTTTTCTTAATAGATGTATGTGATTTTTAATTAATATTTTTCCTCTAAAAAAGCTATATTTTTATTATTGAAAATAAAATTACATTTTAAAAATGCATGCCAACTGATAAAATAGTCATTGTTGCTTGAAATTGAAATCTAGTAAAGGGTTGAAATATATAGTGGTTTGTGGTTGTAAATGTGTATGAGTGTGTATAGTTATATATAAAATCATGCAATACTTTAAAAATTACTTGAGGTTGACTTATACACACATACACCACTATACTCATATTGTTTTCAATATGTTTGATTAAAACAAAAGTAGTTTCGTGTTCTTGACATGTTTATATAACAATGGTAATTGCATAGATTTATGTTTGTCATTATGAATGTGAAACCTACATGTATCAAGTAAGAATATGGCTTGTAAGACAATAAATGTGCATGTAAATTACAATGCATACATTAGCTACAAATGAAATATATATATATATATATATATATATATATATATATATATATATATATATATATATATATATATA
>ML788205.1:0-11365 GCA_009831015.1 Picea engelmannii | reverse complement strand
TAATATCCAAGTAATCTTTCCAAAATACCCTAATGGGTATGTTCATGGACATCAACAGTCCACAACCACAATATTTCACTTGTGGAATCATTAATATATCATCTGTCACTATAAAGAATTTCAGAGTTGTATATGTAAAAATACATATTATTTCATGCATGTAACCCCAAACCAAAATGTATATTTCACCCTACACCAAATTATGGGGACACAACAACATATATATAGCTTGGGTTTTTCCAAAACATCGCATGCATTTTCCTCAATGCCTTGTCTTCATGAAGTTTCATAAGGACAATGTGCATAATTCATCTAAATATATGAATTTTCCCTGGCATTATGATTTCAGAAAGATATAATGCAAATCCCAACACAAGGATTTCATTTTTCACTCAAGGGTATGTTCATATACAACAACAGTGCACAACCACTATATTTCACTTATGGAACCATTAATCTATCATCTATTACTATAAAGAATTTTAGAGTTGTATATGTAACAATTCATATCATTTCATGCATATAACCCCCAAAAAAATGTATATTTCACCATACACCAAACTCTAGAGACACAATAACATATATATATGCTACATTTTTCCTTAACAAGGCATGCATTTTCCTCAAAGCCATGTTTTCATGAAATTTCATATGGACAATGTGAATAATGTGCATAATTCATCTAAATATATAAATGTTCCCTAATATTATGATTTTAGGAAGTTATCATGTAAATTCTAACACAAGGCTTGCATTTTTCACTCTAGGTCATGCATTTTACTGCATGCCATGTTTTCATGCAAAAAACACATAATTTACATTTTTTAGCATGCATTTTCTTATTAAGGAATACATATATCATATTAAGGAATGCATTAATATATGTGTGTGTGTGTATGTGTGTGTAATAATGTCAATTCAAAGCATTTTCCCTCTTTGTCCTAGAAGACACTCTTTGATATTTTTGCACAACAAAGTATTTTTAGTGTCTAATTACAAAAAAAAAAGTATCGATAGATGTACAACTTTTCTATAACCATGTAACTTGTAATGTTTCCTATAATATTGACCTATTCATTCTATAAGATAGTTTTTTATTTTTTTTTCACAATAAAGGGTTTTATTTCACTAAATTCACAAGCAAAAGTATATGCAGATATAAAAAGATAAATTAAAAACTCTTGACCAACTTGAATCAATCAAAATTGGAGGTGAAAAAACTCTATATTTTCCATGATTTATTCTCTTTAAAGTGTTTTCTTAGATGGGTTAATTATGTAATTTTCTATGTATCATTGGTTGGTTAGAAGTCATTGAACTTGATTTCTATCATAACCCACCATCCTATGATTCATAAAAAGGTCATGAATCTTTGTGCATATAAATAATCCTTTTTGGGGTGTAAATGCACTCCTAATTGTACAAACATTTTAATAATAATGTAATAATCAATTTCCAACTTAAATATTAAATTTTGGAGGCTTATCCAACTCTGGGCGTGCACTTTCTTATAGCCAATTTTAACAAATTGACCATTTGGTTTTACAAGGCAATTTTTAGCCTTTATGCACATCAGGTGGGATTTTGTTTGAAACTACTAATACCAGTCTATATTCAGGTGTAAAATAAAAAATTACACCTTCTTTAAGCTGAACCATTCAATTTTTGTCAAAATTGAGACTAGCACATGCGTTTTACTCTTAGTTTTGAATTTTTATTTTCATCAAATACCAAATCTAAGTGCATGAAAGAAATCTATCATGTTATTAAATTGGACTTTAGATGACATAGGTAAAAGTATCATATATAGAACTCCATTTTAAAACCTATAAAACAATTTTTGGAGCTACAAGAAATCTTGGGCATGCATTTTAATTTGGTCACTTAGTACAGTTGTGACCTTCCAAATTATAAGACATTTTTTCCTCCTCTGCACAAAAACCCTTTTTAAAATCACAATTGAAAAATCAACAACCTGAATAGGTATAATATGATAAACCAAAGCCCCAACAACTTTCACAGCTAAAATCTAAGGTATAATAAAACCTTGGCTTACTTTTTACAAATAGGTTTGCCATTTCTAGGGTTTTACTAGGGATCTCTTTCCTATTTTTTCACAGTAGATTCTGTTATGATTGCAAATGAAAAATTAAGTATATAGGATTATGTAAAAAATGACCTAACAAATCATTTACAATTTGGACCACTCAAATTGAATGCATTTTGAGACATGGGAATGCATTTTAGTGTAGTCTGGCATGCGTTTTGAGACATGGGAATGCATTTTAGTGTAGTCTAGCATGCATTTTGCACGAAGGAAAAATTTACACCAACGCAAAATTGTCCATCTTTGTCCTACAAGTAATTTTTTGTTATTTTGCATGAGAAAGGCTTTTAAGTTTCAAATTGCACAAAAAAAGTTATAGACATATGTACTTTTATACAATCTTGTAACTTGTAATATTTCTTGTAATATTGACCTCTTCATTCTATAAAATAGTTATAGGTCTTTTTCACATAAAAAGGTTTCATTTCTCTAAATGCACAAACAAAGGTATATGCAGACTCTCGGCCAACTTGAATCAATCAATTTGGAGGTGAACAAAATCTATATTTTATACGATTTATTCTCCTTAAAGTATTTTTTATATGGGTTAATTATGTGTTGTTACATTTTAGGTCATTTTATATGTATAATTTGTTGGTTTGAAGTCATTGACCTTGATTTCTCTCATAACTGGAACTATCCTCTAAATCATCAAAAGTTCATGAATCATTTCGAATTTAAATCATCCTTATTGGAGTGTAAATACACTCATAAATGTACAAACATGTTAACAATATTACAATCATCAATTTACAACTTAAATATTAAATTATGGAGGATTATCCAACTTTGGCCATGCAGTTTCATATAGAAAACTTTAACAATTTGGCCCTTTGTTTTTGCAACGCAACTTTTAAAAATTATGCACATCAGGTATTTTTGTATGGAAATGCCAATATAAGGCTACAGACAGATGTATAAATAAATTACACCTTATTTAATTTGAACCACTAAATTTGGGTCAAAATTGAGAGTAGAGTGTACATTTTACTCTAAGGTAGTTTTGTCTTCAAATTTACATGAAATCCCAAATCTAGGTGCATGAAATCAACCACTAATGTCCTTAAATTTCATTTTAGATGACATAGGTAAATACACAATATAGATATCTCCATATTACAACATATAAAATAATTTTAGGTGCTACAGGGAAGCGTGGGCACGCATTTTAATTTGGTCACTTAGTATAGTTTTGACCTTCCAATTTACAAAGCATACTTTGTCGCTTTTGCAGAACAACCATGTTTAAAATTGAAATTGAAAAATTATCAATATGAATGGGTATAATATGAAAAAAAAGACCCAAACCAACTTGCACAACTCAAATCTAATGTACAATAAAATCTTGACTTACTTTTTACAAACAGGTTGTTGCATTTCCAGGGTTTTACTAGGCATCTCTTGCCTATTTTTGCATAGCAAAGTCTTTTATGAATAGAAATGAAAAAAAAAAGTATATAGTATTATGTAAAATGACTTATTTTTTTTTTTATAAAATTTGAACCTTCTCAAATTTAACCAGTTTTGAGATTTGGGTGTGCATTTTAGTGTAACCTATCATGCATTTTGCACTAAGGAAAGATTTACACCAACGCAAAATTTTCCCTCTTTGTCCTACAAGACAAATTTTGGTATTTTTTCATAGAAAAGGGTTTTAAGCTTCCAATTGCACAAACAAAGGTATAGATATATGTAAAAATTTCTAACTATCCCCACATACCTTCCTCTAGCATCGATGAATGTAAACTCCCAACCCCTAAACAATCCATTTAGATCTTTAACTATTTTATCCCCATTTGACATTGTCTCTTATAGGAGGAGGATGCCAAGTTTATTCTCATCAATAAACCTTTTCAAGACTCATTTTTTGGAGGGAATGGTTGAACCCCAAGAATTAAAGGTTAGATAGATCCTAAGGAACCCTTAACAAGGGCATTGTCCACTCTAAGGACCCCTTCCATTGTCAATTATTTACCAAACATAACCTCATTCATTGATTTGTTTTGAGTGAAATAAAAGGACTTATTTCCTATTCTTGGAGCCCCAGTTCCCCTTCAATAGTTTATAACTAACACCCCTTCAGTTCCCTCATCTTATCCATACCTTCCAAATTTCCTGTAGGTAGATTTAGACATTATTATAAAGATTCATTAAATATATATTATATATTGTAGATAAACACTAAAGATCACAACAAGAATCACATATACAAAAAATATGAGTCAAAATGGTATCGATATTCCATTAATTCATCATAATAGTAGGATATTTACATGATAGACATCATAGTTACAATCTCCATTACAAAATAAGGAAAAGTTAAATATAGATCCCATACCTTTGTTCTCTTCGAATATTCCTTCTAATGTCTCTCTTACAAGCATCTCATTTCCTATTACTCTACTTACAACCTTATATATTTATATGTTCCCTATGGGGACAACCTCAATAGATAGGTTCGTTACATAATTCGATCATAACTAGTTTTACATGTATTTGCATGTCCTCGGGTTAGTTGTTATAGCTCATGATTTTATAAACACTCTCTACGATCTTTGTTTGATGATGGGGTGCCACATGTACCTAGATATTTGAATAAAATATTTATTGCAAGCCATTGAAGAGGAGTTGGAATTTTTACAATGACTGGATGCACTCGAAACTCCAATGAATGTTGGGGCATGACCAAGAAAAAAATAACGAAATTTTGATAATTACTTAGTAATTTCCGACAGTACGGTCAATTTTATCCGTACTATCAAAACTCTCTGTTGGACTGAAAAAACATATGTAGTAGTAATAGCCTACAATACGAGTGAAATACAAGAAATAAAATATGGTTGCAAAATGAAGTAAACAAACTTTAAAGAATATGAATAACCTTGATACCCAATGAAAGCAATATTGCAATATCACTTGTGAAGAAGATATCTCAAGAAAGTAGCTCCAAGACCTCATCCTTGGGAGATTCCTTTGCTTCCCATATGTGTGTTGAACCCCATATCCTTTTTTTGTAAGTATCTTGGATGATTCTAAAATGTTATCAAGAGAAGGAAGTTATCTTGAGGTTTAGAGAAAATTTGGCATCATGTACTTACTTGTGGATGTATGGATGTCAAAAATGAATAGACCTCCTAAATTTTATGAGAAAAATAGTGGTTAAACCCCATGTACATGGTCATAAAAAATAATTATGTGTTGACGATATCAAGTTTAACAACTACTTTTAGGGTTTAGATAAGTCCACTTTTGAGTATTTTACCTTTTTGGAAAATTCCAAGTGGAAATAGTAAAAAATGGAGCTTTTTTGGGCCCTGGCATCTTTTAGGGGTAACATATAAAAGGGAAACACAATTTTTGGAGATAAATTTTGAGTTGGGATCCTAAGAAGATGAGATTTGGACATGTGTTTCCTTAGTTTAAGTTGAAGTGGATTGTGGTAGAGAGTGTGATGCACATGCTGATGGTGTATTTTGGTAAGCTCCTAAACTTAGTACAAGTGAGATATTTTTAGGTGATAATAATATGTAAGGTAAGACATCACTAAGTTATTTTCTTCCATTTACATCAAGATAAGTTAAAATAGCATGCAGTGTTAAGGCTTCCAAACTTACCCACACTATTATATTATGTTCTACCAAATTACTTAACAACAATATATCTGCAACAAATGGTAATGGAGAAAGAATTGACAAGATACACTGAGTATGAAATGGCATTTGTGACTTCAAAGGATCTATTACATAATTAAAATCAGAACAATATAGTATACAATTATCATCAACATAGATCAATATTAACTATAGATCTTTTATGTTTCAATAAAGATATAATCCCTAAAATTACAAACCTTTTCGAGGCAATACAACTTGAGAAAATTTTACGCCTCAAAATATTTTCAATCCTTTTGGTACTCAACAACCCATCCATTATACATGTAATGGTTATAAATCCAATGATCACAATTATATAACCCTTAACGTACAACCAGTCCTCTTTCTCCTTTTATCTTTAAGGACTTTCCTTCCTACTAAAGGAAATGAAATGCCCTTAAGGGATTGTATGATATTTACCATTCAAAATTAAGGCAACCCAATGCATTAGTGTTAAGATTTTGAATTTATTCAACACACTATCACTTTCCATTTTCTTTGATATAATGGCATATATGATATTCTTTTCGAAAATAAATCTTTCCTTGTTTGTTATAACGATGCTTATGTCTCTCTCTTTACGCATAAAGAAAAAGATTAAACCAAATGTGAAGTGTGTAACAACCCTGTTGTTTAGTTATGACAACAAGCCTCTCATAACAAGTGCAATACTTTTTTGTGCTTGCATGTGTACAAGGGTAATAAAAACATTATACTCTGCGTCGCAACACGACGACGAACATGACTCGTGAAACTGCGACAACAACATAACGATCTAAGATGCACATCAATCATCTGAAAGTAATGAACGACAATCAACCTACCCTACAATGGTTAGGACCTCCAGGACACATAAGCAATGCTCAAGCCCAGGTTCCCATCGATTTTGATCATTTAAGGTCTCAGGGCTGGCGACTGTTCTGAGGAACATGGAGGTGTCTACATACCACCCCAAAACAAACAAGTCCAAGATGACAAGCTAAAAGAAAACATCAAGGTCATCCAGGACACTTCACTCCACAATAATCAATTCTATAAATCCTTCAAGAATATTAAGTCACCCCATTAAAGTAGCTTGCATAAGGTAGGCATTGAAATACTTTATTTACGCCCATAATGAAAACTATGTTATTTTATATGAGGTTTCCTGTTATACACACTTACACTCTGAATTGTTACAATAATGGAATCTAAAGATAAATATATCTTGACCCTCGGCTTCCAATGAAATCTTATATATTTTCAATAATATTTAAGACCACTCAAGTAATTTACTTTGATGAACATTGAAATATTAAATTCTTGTCCATATTCAAACTATGTTAATCCATGTAAAGCCACAACTCATACATAGTTACATTTAAGTGATCCAATATTAATGATAAAATATAATGCTAAGTATAACTTTGAAATATTGCCTCCAAAGGAAAATCTGAATCTTATACATCCTTGAAGAATATTCTAAAGATGCTTTTAAAACATTTTTCTTAATATGGACTTGAATTCTTCTAAAAGGAAATTCAGAGAAATAAGAATTGAATAGTGGAAGGACGATATATGAACTTAGAGAAATTTGTAGTTTCTAAGATGTACTATAGAGACATATTTAGGTACCATTTTAACAAAGAAGTTCCATGTTTGAGTTTTGGACCTCCTTTAATTATGTTTATGGTTCACCATTTACAAAGTTGAAAAACTAAGGTTTTTATTTTTATTTTATTTTTATTTTTTTCCTGTTATAAAAAAACATATTCAAGATCTCAAAAACATCAAAATTTCCAGTGGTTTCAAAAACGATTATTCTTAAGTTTTCTAAGTAAAACTCTTTCATATTCCCAATACTTTTCTTGGTTGATATGAGGCAATGTTGAAGTTGAAATTATTTTTTTGGGAATTTAATGAAACGATATGGTAGCAACTCTTAAAAACACAAGGTGCACAGGTGTATATTTTGTCCAAAAAGCAAGGTGCATAGGTAGGTACAGTTGTCTGAAGTTTAAGGTTCAGAAATTAATCGCCAAATGCTCTTTGTTCAGAAAACTGGATTTGAATTGATGTGACCGATATGACAAGCATTTACTCTAGCCAACCTAGATATCAGTAAATACAAAAGTTCTATAACCCTACACAGTATCGAAGATCTGTGGACTCCTAGAATTATAACTCGAAATTGAAAAGACAGCTTATAAAGCTGTCAACATCGAAGGTTATTCATAGCTAATTCTGATCTCCATACCTCCTTTGTATTGGTTGTTATCAATATTGTAAGAAGGATTCCAATGCATTGTAGAATCGATTATGCATGGACCTTCAATGACTTTCTACACAAGTTGTAACAGTGAACCTTGGACAGGTTAGGAAATTGGCATCTTGTGTGAGGAAATCTTCTTTAAACTCAAAAATTGTTTTCGCACTATATATAACAAGTTGCCCAAGGATCCTAGACCTGTAAAGTTGTACGACCAACAATCACAATATATCTTCAATTGTTTTTACCACTATCTAAACTGCGATCCAACCATAATTAGCAAGGTATACATTCTAGTTATTTTCAACCTGAAATGACTTGAGAAGTACTACGGGAAATTCAAGGCTGCATCAAGGCGACGGTCATCACGGTGAAGAAAGATTCACTGCAAATTATCCTATTTGTTTTGTGGACATAAAGAATGATAAGTAATTCTTGTGAAATCATTGAATGTCATGGTGCCAAAATACATTGAGAATATAATTACGTGATTCATTGACACACTTGACAAACTCTAATTTATCATGAGAAGGTAGGGACAACAACCTCTAATTAAATCAAAATTGTGGATTGGGTAAGCCCTTCTCACTTACAGTTGTAGGATTCGCCATCAGATTAATTTGTGTAAGCTAAATGTATTCAGTGTATCCTATAAATGTGGTAAAATCATAGAAAAAAAAATGCTTATGAAATGTACAGATTGTAAGAGGTGTATTTGCAGGCCAGAAGTATATAAATAAATAAAATACACAGTAAAATTTCCAAGGTAACAGAGAATAAAATATACAGTTTGTTGTGCAACACTCATCAGAAGGAAATTAAAATTGTTGTCAGAAATAATAACAGATTCATTGTACCTAACTGTCAAATGCTCCATAATCATACAGTCACTCAAAAGTCAAAAGGTAAAAAGAAAACGCTCAAAGAATTCACCCCAAGACTTAACACAGGTATAAAATCGCCCCAAAAATTTTGCCCAGAAAAGTCAAAAGAAATTCGCAGAGAAGGAATGTGAAACGTAGTCTAGTGATTTAAAACTTGTCAAGGAGTGGGCCTCTAGGCTAGCTAACTCATCTTACAATTATTTAAGGTCCAAAGGTACAAAAAACATTATATAAAACTTAGCATTCGCATATCGTTGGATGAAATCAAGAGTTTCAGCAAAACATCAAATGAAATCAGGAATTTCAGCAAGCGTTATATAAAATTTATCATCAGTTTACCTTTCCAATAAACAAGCACGTCCAAGCATAATTCCTCATACCATCTACCAAACAGAAAGGAAAAGCGTATCGTTTCCTGATCGCCTTCTCTGAATGTCGTTCACGTGCTCCGTGGAACTCCCACTTGTCGACCGTTGAGACTACAACTATACCTCCCAGCCAACGCTAGGGGTACTCTTCTTCCCCCTTATCCCCTCGAGCCGCAAAGGGACCACACACACTATCCAAAGGTTTTGTCTAGCTCCCAGCTCGCCTCGCAGGACTGAGCTACCGCTCCTCTCTGAGTTGGGTATCCCAACTCCCTACAAGTAAATCATTCAAATCATTATTTCTGCAGCGTGACGTTATGCAAACAGAAGATGATCCTTTCTCCTTCTCCTTCCTTCATTATATAGAATTTCCCACTTCCTCTCTTTCCTAAAATCTCATTTAATTAAATTTTTTAAAATAAATTCCTAAAAATTCTTCTCTGTACAAGTGTCCCTCATCCCCTACATTCCTCCATTAATTAATTTCTTTAATTAAGTAAATATATTTATTTCCCCCACCCACCTAGAGTTACTCCTAGAATCACTCCTAGGTGTCCCTAGATTCCCTTACATGTTTTAAAGGCTTTCCCTATTATGAAATTGCTAATTCAGTTTAAAATTAGAAGCTCTTAAATGTGGATTCCTTACTAAGTTGACTTCCCACTTTTTCCCTTAAGTTCCCCATTTTCTTTTTATGTTACCTCCTTTCCCTAGTTTCCTATTTTTTTTATTTTCCCTCTTTCCCCTTTTGCTTAGAACTCAAAAAGTCAGGTGTGGAATATAACCCCTTTTCCCTTTTATCATTAATTTAGTATCTTTTAAATTATCAAATGATAAAACAATTAATTCCCTCTTTACTTTTTATATCCACAAATTCTATTTCTTATTAATAATTTAATTTCTTACTCCCTTCATGTTACAAAATTTTATGAAGACCGTAATTATTACTGTAACATCCCGCTCTAGCACACTGAGAAAACTTATTATTTGAGGACACTTGCTCACAAGTGATCTGGACTTTTATGATGTTAGACCATATATACTTGATTATGATGTGATTGACAAATGACATGATGTGTTACTATTTGATGTAGACAGGTGCTATTGACTCAGTTTTATTGAGTGTGCAGGGTTTTTGACCTTGAGGATGCAGAGGCATCGGTAGAATCCCCTTGGACTCTGGACTGAGTCAGGGAGTGTGCTTTTGGGTTGATATGTTTACTATGATGTTTCATTTGATTTGATGATTTGATGTTGGCATTTCTGACATGATTGTTGATGATGCAGGTTGACGATAGCTTGCCGACCAGACTCACATATGGAGTAAAGGGGCCACACATGATTTGCAGAGAGGTTGAGGGAGAGGGTGGATAGCAGCCCTGCCACCGCCTGCTAGCACTCCCGCCATGGCCCAAACTGTAGGTTAACGATTACCTAGTCTGAGAGGATCCACGATGCCATGAGGGAAGACTGCTACAGTCACTCACGATGATTCTAAGGGGCGCGCAATAAGGCGGGGGCCTTATTCCTTAGAACCCTTAGTCTCCCACAAGTTCACCTAGCGGAGTATTGACTCCAGGGGTTATAGATGTCTACCAATCAGTCAAGTTGGTGAGTGGCACCTTTGGAGCACGTGGTGCATCTTGAAGGGAACGTCGCACAAAAGAAACCCAGTTGGCGAGCGACACCCTTGGAGCACGTGGTGCATCTTGAAGGGCACGTCGCACAAAATAAATTCAAGAGGCGAGTGGCACCCTTGGAGCACATGGTGCGTCCTGAAGGGCACGTCGCAATAATGTTGGATGAAGGAGTCAGCCTAAATAACCCTAAGTCATCAACACCTGAATAAATCCTTAAACATTACCCCTAACCAGGCGTCGCCAGTTCAGAATTTGAGCCCTTTGTAAAAAAAAAAAAAACATAATTCTAGACTTTACATTAAATATTCATCATCCCTATGATTTGCAACCTCCACCTAATCCGAGGAGTTTCCTTCCTTAATTAAATACATAAAACAATTCCTTCGTTAATTGAATTCATAAAGTATTTCCTTACTTAATTGCGTACATAAGGCCTTTCCTCATTCCCAGTAATAAGCTTGATAA
>ML788204.1:801833-811836 GCA_009831015.1 Picea engelmannii | reverse complement strand
AAAAAAAAATGTTGGTGATTCTGCATGCCGTTGAGTTGTGGCATCTGTATCTCTTGGGTAAACACTTCCAAATTAAGACAGACCATCAAAGCCTCAAGTACTTTATAGAATAATGTATTTCTTCCCAGGAACAACAAAATTGAGTGACCAAGCTCTTTGGATATGATTATGAGATCATTTTCAAGAAGGGCAAAGACAATGTCGTGGCAGATGCACTGTCCCAGAAATATGAAGACGAAGGATCCCTTTTTTCTCTTTCCTTCATTGTACCTGATTGGCTCCAAGTTGTGCGCCAGGAATGGCTTCAAGATCCCAAAAGTTCACATCTAATCCAGCTACTGCAGAACAAGGCTCCGGCTCCCTAGGGTACTCCTGGCTCCAGGATGAGCTTAGATACAAGGGTCACTTGTATTTAAGTAAAAAATCCAAGCTCAAATCCACGGTGCTTTCTGAGCTTCATGCTACACCCACAGCGAGGCACTCAGGGTTCACCAAAACATATGACCGAGTCAAACGTTCTTTTTTCTGGGATGGTATGAAACATGACATTCATAAGTTTGTTGCTAAATGTGAGGTGTGTCAATGCAACAAGGGAGAAACAGTCAAATCGCCAGGAACCCTCCAACCGCTTCTGATTCCCCCTGCCATTTGGAAGGATATCTCTATGGACTTTATCACAGGATTACCCAAATCGGGGAATAAATCTGTCATAATTGTGGTGGTGGATCACCTTTCCAAGTATGCTCATTTTTGCGCTCTTCCCCACCCATTTACTGCATCCACGGTGGCTCAAATTTTCATGGACCAGGTATTCAAGCTCCATGGCATGCTGCACTCTATTGTTTACGATCGAGACCAAATTTTCACAAGCAATTTTTGGCTAGAATTGTTTAAGCTACAAGACACACAATTGCATCTCAGCTCAGCTTATCACCCCCAAACGGATGGTCAAACGGAAGTTGTCAACAAGTGTTTGGAAACATATCTGAGGTGTTTTCCCTCTAAAAAACAATACTAGTGGGATCAATGGTTACCCCTTGCCGAATGGTGGTACAACACTACATACCATACAGCCACTCGCATGACTACTTTTGAAGCAGTATATGGACAGAAGCCACCTTCAGTTCTCTCCTACTTACCGGGTACCTCGAAGGTCCAGGAAGTTGACCAAACACTTACAGTCCGAGAGGATATCCTTTGTACCCTTAAAGAGAACTTGGTCATGGCACAGAATAGAATGAAGCAGCAAGCAGATCAAGGTCGCTCGGAACGTCAATTTGCAGAAGGGGACCAGGTGCTTCTGAGACTGCAACCACATAAGCAAAATTCCCTCAAGGCAGAGCAGTGTCAGAAGATAACACCCAAATTCTATGGTCCTTACATAGTTCTCAAGCGTGTGGGACAAGTTGCATATCATTTTATCTCTGCCCAGTTAGTCGAAGCTACATCCTGTTTTTCATGTTTCATGCTTGAAGAAGGTGATTNGAACCAGGTGCCAAATTCAAACCAACCTTCCAGAGTTAGCTGAAGAAGGATCCATTTGGCTACAACCAGAAGCAGTTTTGGACCAGCGTGAGCATCGCCTGCGTCAGATAACCATCAAGGAAGTGCTAGTATAGTGGAAAGATATGACTCTAGCAGATGCCACTTGGGAACCAACAACCATTCTGCAGCAGTTTCCACATATCAAGCCTTCAGGACAAGGCTATTTTTAAGGGGGTGGACATGTTAAGGTCCTAATCTGCACATAGGTAGATCAATGTATTCGGATGTAATAAAGGTCAATATTAATAAGGCCTTTCAATAAAATAGAATAAGGCAGATGTAAGAAGACCTAATAGAAGCTTTCGCTTCTAGAAGGATGTTCCTCTAGATGCTTCTCTTAATAGACATATTTAGTATAAATAAGGGGCGAGGGTATGTGAACCCTAGCTTGGATATTATTATAACCGAGTGCTGCTCGACTGGAGTTTGCCCCCTCGAAGAGGCCTGTGAACATTGCTTTATGAATCAAAGTGCTTTTCTATTGCTATTTCGTATATCATTTCTGTGTATTGTGAAGATTATGCTGGATATTTTACTATTATTCTGCCATTTCTAGCATTTTATTTCTGTTCTGCATATTTTATATATCTGGTATCTTGCAGAACCATAGAACCCCCATCGTTCATGACGCTTGCTAAACCTCCCTCCTATCTTAGGAGGCGTGTCTGTTCTTGCCCACTCATCGACACCTCCTTCACACACTCTTTTGAGTGCTACTATTTTAGGATCAACTTTGCTTGGTTCTACATTACTTGGGTCCACTTCCCAAGGCCATCCATTCACTCACTCTCCTTTACATGGAAGCAAGGGACCCACTTCTTCTCAAGGAGGAAGCACCAGCCCACTTAGCCCCCCTTAAGGGTCGGGTTCACAACACACTCACACCATGGCTGGAGCTAATCCTCCCCCCCCACTACAGATTCCATATTTGGCCTCTCTCAACATACCGGATCTCAGCAAACTCACCAATGATCCTATATTGCATGACCCCACATGGCCTGCAATGCCCACTAAACTACCTTAATACATACCAAATTTTGAAGGAAAGGCAGGCGATGACCCTGCCAACCATGTCACGACCTTTCACCTATGGTGCCCCTCTAATAGCATTATGGATGATTCCATCAGACTACGATTATTTTAACACACACTCATTGGCCTATCGTCCAAATGGTATGTAGAAGAAAAATCAGGGTCCCACGCAACTTTTGAGTCATTGGCCAAGGCATTCTTGACCTTCTTCCAATTACCCATCCACCACGACAATGGTCTAGAACTACTTTCTAATTTCAAACAAACCTCAGCCACACATATTGCTGACCACATTCATGAGTGGCGTAGGCGACGTAGTTTGTGCAAAGAAGAAACCACCAAGCAACAGTGACTCGACTGGTTTCTTAGATCACTTGTCTCTCTCCTCAGTAAGGATGTAGCTTCCACCTTCCCTCAATCCGAAGAGGAATCCATCAGTAAGGCCCAAAAATATGACCTCATCTATGCACAGTCAGGGTACTTATACAGTGTACTTCCTGATCTTCCAAAACCTGTGCCATTTGGCCAAGACAAACCTGGGATGTCTCACTCAGCAGACAGTCTGATTGGTACCACCATGCACCATGGTCCACAACCCCAACCACCACCTATGTATGGAACACCTCAATACCTGCTGGCATACGGGGGCACTTCTTATTACCCCCCACCCCCTTATCAACAACCATACCCTGTTGCTATACCTCCACCCATCAGTGGACCACCACTAGCACCCCCCATACAACCACCTATTCAAACAAACTCTCGTACCCCCTCTACCTCAGCTTACAGTACTAGCAAAATCACTACGCCTTCCTATGTACCTTATGGATCGTTACCACCACAGAATCTGTACTTCTCATTTTCTAGTCCTCCACAACCCATGGCTCCCCCCCATCCTCATGCGGGGGTGAATTTTGTTCAACCCTCTGTTGTTCAACAATACCAAATATTTGAATAGTTGAATACAACCAATCCAAACCATCTATCAAACAATGCCAATAAGAAAGGACAGAATAGGAATAACAACAACCCAGGTCAAGGTGAGAATCAACCCCAACAACACCAATCCACTGGGGGCAACCAGAACCAAGGGAACCAAAACCCCCAAGGGGGAAATAATAATAAACTCCAAGGGATAAATAACAATAATATTAAAATGAACTTCCCTTTTTCACTTAGTGGTGAGTTCGGCCATTACACTCATCATTTCCCCCAAATCACTGATTTCAAACACTTGAAAGACTCTGGTAGTCTTCCCCATTCTCCAACACTACCTGCCCCTCAGCAGGCACCACAATAATACGTGCAACAACCCCCTCATGCCATGCTACAAAATCCTATTCCACATCAAGGTGTGATAAACACCCAACAAGACACACAACATCCCCCACCTCAGGTGGGACAATACCTCAACCCCAACAATCCAGCAGATCGCACAATTCTCCTCACTAGTGAGGAAGAAATCCTTCTGTAAACACGTAATCGTCAGTATCATGCACCCGCTAAGTCTCCTCCTATTCCTCTAGAGACAAACCCTACACTGACGAGACCCCCATTGGTGATTCCTTGCCCTACCATCGAGCCACCTCTTCGCATCCCTTGCATCCCATTACGCAGGAATGTCCACAACCCACAGGCTAGGGAAGCTCATAACTATAGTTTGGTAGATGACTTAGCATAATCCTCGGTTGCCATGTCAGTTTTGGAGGTCCTCCAGACTTGTCCTACTCAGTGGAAATCATTACTTTCTGCCTTGGGGGCAGTTGAACCCATAGATACCCGACTCATTACCTTCGATATTGACAACGAAGAACCTCATCTTCCCACCTTGATCATTTTTCAAATACCAGTAAAAATACGGAACATCATAGTTCATCGGTGTATCATTGATGAAGGTGCATCTACATGCATTATGTCCAAAATATTATGGTAGAAGCTTGGTTCCCTTGAACTCATTCCCTCTGCCATCACCTTACGATCTTATGATGGATGACCATCCTCTCCTGAAGGGCTCTTCCAAAATGTCCCTGTCAAACTAGGGGGCAAGACTATTCTCATCGACATCAAAGTTATCAACACCCCACTCGATTATAATATCTTGTTCGGTCGTAGCTACATGTACGCTATGAAGGCAGTGGCATCTTCCATCTTTCAGACAATGATGTCCCCCCACAATGGGAAGATCATTACTATTGACCAAGTCTCACATTATGAGTCTAATCCATCTGCCAACATTGATAACATTCTACCTCTCATCCACACAAGCCACGATGCATACCCACTCATCGAGATGGGTCCTGGTATTTTTAAAGATCCATCCTAGTTAGGAACGTACCATGGAGAACCACCACTCCTTCATCCTTCCAATCAAGTATGCATCATATCATCTAACGGAACTCACACAGAGGATACCCTTCCTCCTACAAAGGCTTCTATCATATCTGACGTCCCACTCGTCGCAGAACCCCCCTCTCAAGAACCTCCTGGACACTCATCGACCCCACCAGTCCACGATTCCACCTCTCCCCAAGGACATATCCCAATTTGGGAGACAATTCCCCAAGCCATCACCCAAATTCCATTCTTTTACCCTCCACCAGGCATCGAAGATTTTCAGGTAGCTGCAATGCTCACCCTACCTAATATGGTGTTAGCAATCCCATTGTGGTATTTACACCCACCAGAGATGGTCCCCCAACCATCCATTCCCCCCCAAAAAGAAGGAATCCCCATGACAATTCCCATTCTTACACCAACCACACCCCCACTCACTAACCCCCCTGCCATAGCTGGGGGCAGGAGAAAGAAGAAGGAGCCCACAGCTCCACTTCCTCCCCACATCCCACCACCTTGCACACTATGTGAGAAAGAGGGACACCCAACTAACAACTTCCCATCTCTACCAGAGTTACGGAATTTGATCCCACTCAATCACACTCCCCCCACACTCACCACTACGGCATGTCCTGCCACCAACACCCCCCCTTCCAGTAGTAAAGGGTTGCGAACCAAATATGCTTATGCTATATGTTCAAAATATGGCCATTATACCCACCATTTCCCAACACTGCCACGCTTTCTCTAGACATTAGCCACAGTACACCAGAACTTCCAGAGCAACCCCAGTCCTGCTACGTCCTCCTCAACAAATATCACTGACATCTGTTATGTCACCACTTTAGTCAATGAACGTATGATATGCCCTTTCTCTCTCTGGGACTCATTAGCTCATTTTACACACCAGTGTCCTATGATACTTGAATGCAGGCAATGCCAATTGACCCTGCTTCAATGGCCCGCAGAGGCAATAATTAACATTACTTCATCAGTAGAATATCTCCATGTCATTTCTCCTGAACCTGAGGCCCTTCCAACGCCTCCTTGGTTATTAAATGACTTATCTGAGGATTCACCCCCCAATCCCCCCAACTCTCCCGCTCATTCCCCTATGGACATTTTACACCCAACTACCACGGGTACCCCTCAGTACTTTAATATATGGTTTATGTCGAGTGAACCCTCACCATCTCCTAACATTGTTCCCTCTGTTTCTTCCTCACCAAGGGGAAACCACATGACCACTGTCACCGACATCACTCCCCATGAACCCTTGTATTCCCATCACTTCTAATGCGATGAGGAAATACTCACAGAGTTAAACCACTCAGACCTCCCCTGGGATGCGCTACACCCTCACGCACTCTTCTCTCCACAGGAAGCCTCCATGCCTCCTAACCAAAACCCCATTTACGCAGTCAAAACCAAGGATTTTATCCCATCAGGGCCTATCGACTGGTTCAAAAACCCCATTCCTGCCCCTGATGCTTTTGAAGAAGGAAACATGGCCAACATTTCCCCAACCATTAAAATCAACATTTCCATAAAAAATGGCATCGTCGAAGAAATCACCATTGGAGTTGCTTGCACTCCTCAGGAAATCACCGCATATACAACCCTCTTCCAGGAATATAGGGATATTTTTTCCTGGTCATACATGAAAATGCCTGGCCTCCATCCCTCCATCGTCAAACATCACATCAACACCTGAACCGACATTACACCAGTTCGTCAAAAACAACGACCGTTACACCCATCCAAAGCTGTGGCCATCAAAGCCGAAATTGACAAATTACGTGCTGCCGGGTTCATTTACCCCATCGCCTATACCTCATGGGTTTCCAACCCTCTACCCATTAACAAAAAATAGGGAACTATCCGCATTTGCACCAACTTTCACAATATCAATCACGCATGTCCCAAAGACAACTTTCCAATGCCTTTCATTGATCAAATTATCGACAACTGCGCCAACCATGAGGCTCTCTCCTTTATGGATGGATTCTATGGTTATAATCAGATTCAAATCCACCCATTCGATCAATATAAAACCACAGTCACTACCCTATGGGGTACTTTTGCATATCGTGTCATGCCTTTTGGCTTAAAGAATGCCGAAGCAACTTTCCAGCGGGCTATGACATACATCTTTCATGATCTGGCTCATATTATCCTCACCTACTTGGATGACCTCATAGCTCGATCCAAGAAACACACCCAACATCTTGATGATTTATGAACCATCTTTCAATGGTGTCGTCAGTACAACATCTACTTGAATCCTCTCATGTGTGTGTTCTATGTCACTGTAGGGTGCCTCCTTAGCTTTATTGTTTCCCAAAGAGGTATTACCATAGACCCCCTCATATTCCAAGCTATCACCGAAATTCCACCTCCCCGGAATTTACTCCAACTTCAGAGCCTACAGGGCAAAGCTAACTTTCTTAGATGCTTTGTCCCAGACTATTCCATACGTGCACATGGTTTCCTTTGATTACTATGTCACGACATCCCTTTTCACTGGGATACCCATGCCCAATAGTCATTTGATGATCTTAAAACCTCCCTCTCAAACGCACCTTTAATTAGTGCACCTGACTACAATCGCGATTATATCCTCTACGTATCAGCATTAGTTGTTTCAATGGTGGGAGTTCTCGTCCATCTAGGTGATGAAAATCGTGAACATGTCATTTATTACATTAGTAAAAACCTCTCTAGGCCACCCTTGAAGTATAAACATGAAGAGAAACTTGCTCTTTCAATCATCCTCGTAGTCCAGAAACTGCGCCACTACATTCTGCTTCGCACAAAAAAGGTCGTCACAGATTCCAACCCTATGCAGTACTTGCTCAACCGTCAGCAAGTTAACGACAAATTTTCTCGATGGATTGTTATCCTTCAGGAGTATGACCTTGAGTTCTCAACACATAAGAGTATAAAGGCCCTCGTTCTCGCTGAACTTGTCACGGCCCTCCCCTCTGACACCACCAATGCCCCCGTCAACACCGACTTTCCCGACGAACATCTCTTTTACATCACTTCGGATGATCATTGGTACGGTGACCTCATCGTCTATCTCCACACTCAAAAGTTCGATAACCAACTTCACAAGATGATCTTCATTATATTCACCATCAATCCCCCTGCTACCTCCTCATCGGAGACATCCTATACCGGCAGGGCGTCGAAACCATTCTTCATCAATGCCTGACTATTGACGAGGCCAATATAGTCTTAAATGACTGCCACAGGGACGCATGTGTGGGCCATCTTTCGGGCATATCCACTGCTCAAAATATTATTCGAGCCAGTTACTTTTGGCCTACCTTGTTTCATGATTGCATTCATGCTATGAAACGATGTGAGCAATGTTAGCTCTACGCCAATAAAGCCCGAGCTCCCCCCACTATTCTTCACCCTGGCATTACTGCCAACCCTTTTTGTAAATGGTGCATCGACTTCATGACTTGTAATCCCCCCTCTAGCAATGGTCACAAATACATCATTGTCGCCATTGATTACTTCACCAAATGGGCAGAAGCTATGCCCACCTTCAACAACACCGCTAACACTGCAACACGTTTTTTCTTTAACCACGTCATATCCTACTTTGGAGTACCCCTCCAACTTGTTTCCAATCATGGGAAACACTTCAAGAATGAGATCTTCGTCAAAATATCATCTCATTTAGGATTCTCTCATGAGTTTGCCTCACCATATTACCCTCAGTCTAACAGACAGGTTGAAGCAGTTAACAAAGTCCTCAAGACCATGTTACAGCGCACGGTTAATAAACATAAAACCAATTGGCATCATATGTTATTTTTTGCACTCTGGGCTTACCGAATGGCTGTGAAAACAGCTACTGGTTTCACACCATTTCATTTAGTCCATGGGGTTGAGGCCACTCTTCCCATCGAGTGCGAAATTCCCACCTTAAGCACCACAATTGTGCTATTACCCGACACTACTCTAATGGAGCAGCGCTTGCTGAACTTGGAGTCTCTGGATGAAGATCGTCGATCTTCCTTATAGAACAACGAGGTAGCTAAAAAATGATCCAAGGCTACCTTTGATCGCCATGTCAACCTTCACTCATTTCATGAAGGCGACCTCATCCTGGCTTATGATATCACTCATGATACCTTTGGCCACAACAAATTCGAGTCACTCTGGCATGGCCCATACATTATCCAACATTGCCTCACCAAAGGCACATACATCCTAGCCTCCCTCGAAGGCCTCTCTCTCAAATAACCCGTCAACGGGTTGTATCTCAAGAAATTTTATGCTTAAACATAGTCATTCTACTTTAGGTTATTTCTTTTATAGTTTTTTTAATCTTTTTCCTCCCTCACATCTAAACTATCCTTTGTGCTATTGAAAGATGCTTCCTACACCAGCCTACCACATCAGTTACACTGATGGCGCTAGTGATCCAGGTCGATATCGGGGGCCACCCACCTTTTCCAAATGGCTCAAAACAG
This sequence comes from Picea engelmannii, assembly GCA_009831015.1. Lineage (NCBI taxonomy): Eukaryota > Viridiplantae > Streptophyta > Pinopsida > Pinales > Pinaceae > Picea > Picea engelmannii. The sequence continues at coordinate 802,432 of ML788204.1, read as the reverse complement.
TTTTCTGGCCATTTTGGCAATTTACTATTTTTAGCAGGTTTTCACTTCCGGGGCCATTTTGAGGGCCTAAATGAAGTTTTTTTCGAGATAGAGGTTCTCAATGATATCCAAAGGCATTATTGAGCCCCCAAAATGAATCTCCTTGATGATACCTTTCCAACGAGCTATCAAACGCCTAAAACGGAGATCGTATGCAAAAGTTATGACCCCGAGAAGTTGATGCACCAACTTACCCAAACGGGGCCCACATGACTTTTGGCGCTTCATCTCCTAGGGTTAGGTTTTTGGATGTCTAGGACTTTTGTCATTCCCTATTATTTTAAAAAGGCCTCCAGAGCCTCATTGTAACCATCTTCTTGCGAATGCGAGTAGCCGTCATATCTCTTCTCAGAGATAAGCTGCCACCATTCTAGCGAGTCTTTCATTCTGTATTTTTACAATCTCTGTACATTTATTTCATTAATAGAAATCTTGTATTACTGTATATCTGTGTTTATGGTTGCATCTCTGATATATTTCTGTTATATTACTGGATATACGCAATATCTCTGTGCATTTCTTTATTATATCTCCGCTCTCATTTCATGCCGAAAATAATC
>ML788204.1:765678-779716 GCA_009831015.1 Picea engelmannii | reverse complement strand
TTTCATCATTTTCCATTTTTTCTTTGTTGTAAGAAGAGCTAGCTAGTGGGGGTCCAAGATCCCTCCCTTGGAGGAAGAAGGGACTCATAGTCCCCTTTCTTCTTGGTGTATTGTTTCACTAATAGATTAGCCTCAACATTGGTGACATGGTTCTTATGGTTCTTTTTGTTTCTATGTCCCTATGCTCATGAATTTAGTTGTTATTGCATTTCTTAGTTTAATTCTTAATTGTAGTTTTTTTTGTTTCTTTCCCTAACTCTTTTCCTTGTAGTTTTTCTACTCAGTAGACCCAGCTGAGCTTGCAAGCACCTCTATTTCGCTCACTAAGGTGACGAAAGAGGCACAACACAATTCCTTCCATTTTATTATTCCATGAAATGAAGGGATACAACCTACATCACACCCACTGTAATTTCCTCTTATTTTTCTCACAGTCTCTTCTCTCAGAATACAATTTTCACTATCATTCATAGCTGCAATAAAATTCCCTCATAAAAGTGGGTTTCCTTCTAGGGAAAAAAACCCTAAAATAACTTCTACCATCAAATTTATGACCTTATAATCATTGGTCCATATTGACTACAAAATTACAATATTTGAATTGCAAAAAATAAAAAAAATTGGCCCATGAACTGTTTATCCTGCAGTTTCTTTGACCTGCATATGAATTAGGAAGATAATTAGGCTCCACAACCAACAATCTCCCACTTGAAGACTGATCACAACAACTCCACTATTGTTGTACCTATTGGACTATTATCTACCTTAGACCTGGAAAAATTTTTATCTTCACCTTCATGCTTGAAGGAAAGTGAAACTGAGCAAGAACTAATTTTTTCCCTAGTTACTACCTTTGTTAAGATGTCTGGAGGATTTTGGCTAGTATGTATATTTTCCAACTTCAAATGTCCATCTTCAAATATGGATCGTATGAAATGGTACATGAGTTGTATATTCTTATTCTTAGAATGGAAGGTTGAGTTATTTGCAAGATGAATGGCACTCTCACAGTCACTGTACAACCTGCTATTCTCCTGCTTCTTTCTCAGTTCCTCCATAAACCTCTGTAACCAAATCATTTATTTACTAGCCTCTTTAGTAGAAACATACTCTTATTTCATTGTTGAAAGTGAAACAACCTTTTGTATTTTTGAAATCCAACTTACGACTGTTCCACCTACAACAAAAACATACCTTATGGGGTTCCACCTTCTATCTTTATCACTTGCCATATCTAAATCAACATATCCCTGTAGAACAATGTATGGACCTCCAAAACATAATGCATGATTATAAGTGCCTCTCAAATACCTAAGAATCCACTTTACTACCTCTCAATTTTCTTTACCTAGATTGTTCATATACCTGCTCACAACTCCCACTGCATGTGCAATATCTAGTCTTGTACATACCATCATATACATCAAACTACCAATTGTTGATGAATAAGGGACCATGGATGTATTCTATCTAATACTATGTCTTGGGACACATTTACTTGATTAATTTGAAATGATTGGCCAAAGGTGTACTAACTGATTTTTCATTATGCATTCCAAACCTCTACAACAACTTCTCTATGGACTCACCTCGAGACAATGTCAATTTGAAATTTTGTTGTGTCTCTTGTTATTCTCATACCAAGGATTTTCTTTGCAACACCCAAATACTTCATTGCAAATGAATTATCTATTTTCCTTTTGAGCACATTTATGTCATGCATGTTAGACTATGCAATAATCATGTCATCTACATATAATAGCAAGATAATATAGCTTCCATTTTCTGGCCTCTTAAAATAAACATGGTGATCAGAATGACATCTACTATAACCTTGTTCTGTCATAAACCTATCAAAATTAAAATATCACTGACTTAGAGATTTCTTTAGGCCATACAAGCTCTTCTTCAACCTGCACACCAAATTCTCCTTCCCTTTAACCTCATACCCCTGTGGTTACTTCATATAAATATCTTCCTCCAAATCCCCATGGAGAAAATATGTTTATACATCTAATTTTTCAAGATTCAAATCTTCTACTACCACATGAATTAAAATAGTCCTAATTGAAGTCATTTTAATAACGGGAGAAAATATTTCATCAAAATATATACCTTTATTTTGTGCAAACCCATTTACAACAAGTCTATCCTTCTACCACTTATTTCCTGCATCTTCTTCCTTCAACTTGTAAACCCATTTATTATGCAATGCTCTTTTTCCTGTGGGAAACTGAAACAAGTCCCAAGTCTATTTATTTACCAAGGAATCCATTTCCTCTTTCATGCCTTGCTCCCACTTGTTTTTAGTGTCTACATGCATTTTCTCTTCATAACTTTTTGGTTCACTAGAATCAATCAACAACAATTAATACAATGAAAAAGAGTATCATTCAGGGGGTGTACTTAACCTGGTAGATATTATAACAACAATTGAAGGAGTTTGAGGCACCTTCTTCTCCTATTGTGGTACATTTTTATTTTCTAGTACCTTTGGAGTTTATTTTTTAGTGATCTCATCAAGCACTGTGTATTTTGGTTTTTATTCTTCCTGTTTCCTTCCCTGCAACTGATCTTTGTACATGACCTTCTCATTGAATATGAAATCTCTACTCCTAATGATTTTGTAATTTTTATAATCCCATAAGCGATAACCAAAATCATTAACACCATATCCAATAAAGGTACACTTCTTTGATTTTTCTTCAAGATTTGTTCTATTTTCTTTATCAATAGGGACAAATGATTCACAACTGAAAGTATTAAAAAATGAATAGTTCACCTTTTTACCTATCCATTTTTCCTTTGGAATGCCATCATCCAAGGATATTGAAGGACCTATGTTTATAAGTAAACAATAACATCTACAACATCTTCCCATAACTGTAAGGGAAGCCCAATATGTAGTCTCATACTCCTTGCATGTTCCATGATTTTCCTGTTCATCCTTACTGACATACCATTTTCTTGTGGTGTTCCTGGAACTATATTCTCTCTACGAATCCCATGGTATGAACAATAATAATCAAACTCCTTACTACAATATTCACCTCCATTTTCTGATATGAGACACTTCAACTTCTTTCCTGTCTCATCCTCAACCAAATCTTTCCATTTGTTAAAAGTATCAAAAACATCAGATTTTTTTCGAATACAATAATCCCAATTTTTCCTAGTTGCATCATCAATAAAAGTAACATAATAATGAGATCCACCAAGAGATGATACCTAATATGGTTCCCATACATTGGTATGCACAAGATCCAACTTTTCATTATTCTTTTCTTTTTCGACTCTGAGAAATTTGACTCTCTTATGTTTTCCATAAACACAGTGATCACAAAAATCCAAATCAGTTTGTTTAAGATCTGGAAAAAAAWTCCTTTTGTGAACTATATGCATCCCCTTCTCACTCATTCGTCCAAGCCTATGATACAAAAATGTTGTATCCACTCATGTAGAAGCTAAAGGGGTAGAAGATTTAGAATTACCAGTACACAAATATAATGTACCTACCTTCTCTCATTTTTGTATCACCAGGGATCCTTTGGTGACCTTCCATGCCTTATATATAAATGTAGATATACATCCTTCACTTTCCAACTTCCCTATTGAAATTAGATTTTTTCTCATATATGTAACATGTCTTACCTCTTTCAGAAGAAATTAGTTTCCATTCTTTTTCTTTATTTGTACCTTAGCCATTCCAACAATTTTACACAGTGCATAATCACCCAAATGAACTTGTCCAAAATCACCTTGAACATAATCTTGAAAATGTTTTGTATGGGGCATGGCATGAAATGAAGCCCCTAAATATACTACCCAAGAATCAGTAACATTATCTAAATAAAGAATCAAAGCATCTTGTAAAACATTACCTGCTACATTTGCTTCTTGATTTTTTTTCTGTTGTCCATCTCTTTGTTTCTTTGGAGCTCTGCATTGTTTCTTCAGATGTCCTTTCTTCCCTCAATTCCATCACTCTATATTTCCTAGTTTGGATTTGGATATACCCTTCCTAGAATTCATGTAGTTCCTTGGACTCTTTCCTCTTTCCTTTTGTCTTCCTTTGTTATCCACAGTCAATGCATTACCTGATGTCTAGCTTGTGATTTTTCGTCGCATTTCCTCGCTAAGGATAACACCACCAACATCATCAAATTTCAAAGTATTTGAGCCATAGGTAGAGTTACTTACAACCATGACCAAGCCGTTTCAACTTTATTGCAATGAGCACAATATTAGAAGAGACCTAAACTCATCATCAAAGTCCAATTTTACAAAAGTTAGTTGAATAGTAACTATATTAAATTCATTTAAATGATATCCAGTAGACCCACCTTCTGACATATTCATATTAAATAATTTATTCATTAGAAATACCTTGTTGGAAGACAAGTTTTTTTCATATAGTTTATCCAATGCACTCATCAGATCCTCCATTGTCTTTTCTTTCAAAATATTGAAAGCCACTGGCACTCCTAGGAATAGGCATATTGTTTCTATTTCCTTTCTGTCAAGAACCTCCCATTCTTCATCCTTCATGGCCATCAAATTCTTTGTTATTCTTCCCAATGGTAGGTAAAGATCCTTCTGATATAAATAAAATTTCATTTTCATCTTCCATAGCTAGTAGTTTTGGCCGTTAAATTTCTTTACCTTAAACTTTCCATATTCCTCCATTGCTCCCACTCAAACCAAGAACCCTCTTTTCCTGTGAGTTACCTGTGGATCTGATACCAATTGTTAGAAAAACAGGATCGTGGAGCAATAAAATAAAACAAATGCAGAAATAAAACACAGAAGATACACCACACAATAGATACTTAAATATATGTGGTTCAAAAAGTGCGGGCTACATCCACCAGAGACATTTCCAGGTCCTTCATTTTTATTATCCAACAAAATGAAGGGATACAACCTACAACACACCCAATGTAACTTCCTCTTATTTTTCTCACAATATCCTCACTCATAATACAATATTCACTATCACTCATAGCCGAAATATAATTCCCTCACAAAATATGGCTTCCTTCTAAGGAAAAAACCCTAACATAACTTCTACTGTCAAATCTGCGACCTTATAATGAATGGTCCATATTGACTACGAAATTACAATATTTGAATTGCAAAAAAACAAAAAAAATTGGCCCATGAATTGTGTATCCTGTAGTTTCTTTGATCTGCATATGAATTAGGAAGATAATTAGGATCCACAACCAACACTCCCTTATTCCGTTGATAGAAATAAAATTCAACCATAAAGGTGTGGATGTCCGGTTTCATACCATCACAGATAAAATAGCATTTGACCCTTTCATATGTTTTGGTGAACCCTCAATATTTGGTTGTGGGGGAAGCATGAAGCTCTGAAAGCACATGATATTTAAGTTGTGACTATTTGTTGAGATACAAATGGAATTTGTAGAAAAACTCGTTATTGTGCCGAGAGTACCCTAGAAAAGATGGAGAAATGGATTGCAACTGTTGGATAGGCTAGAAATTTTGGGGTCTTGCAACCATTCCTAGTGAGTATCTTGGAGCCAATATGGTACAATGAATAAGAGAGAAAAAAGGGATCCTTCATCTTCATACTTCCAGGAAAGAGAGTCAACAACTACATTTTATTTTCCTTTCTTGTAAATTATCTCATAATCATATCCAAAGAGCTTGGTGACCCATTTTTTTTACTCTAGGGAGGAAATTCATTGTTCTAGAAAATGATTGAACCTTAGATGATCAATTTTAACTTAGAAGCGTTGGAATAATAGATAAGGATACCATAGATCCATAACATGAAGAACAGACAACATTTCCTTGGCCTATATGGCACTCGGAAAGTTGTTTTCTGGTGAAGGCCACCCATCGTCCTTCTTGCATGGGAACTGCATCGATTCCTTTCCCGGGTGCATCACATTCCAAGACAAAATTATTTTTGAAGTTGGGCAGGGCTAGGACATGAGTTATGCACACAACCTCTTTCAAATCATGGAAATATTAATCAGCTACATGATTCCAATTGAAAGCATTCATTTTAATGAGAGCAGTGAGAGGTGCCACAAATTTCCATAGTTCTTAACAAATTTGAGATAATAGCCCATCAGACCATGAAAACCGCACAAAATATTGAGAGTTTTGAGGTGAGGCCAATCCCGCATAGCTTCATTTTTCTTAGGATCCACCCTGACACCATCCTTGCCAAAAATATGACCCAAATACTCCACTTATGAGGCTTTTTATCCCCACCTTTTAGGGATAACTAGGAGATCATGTCTCAAGGCCCACAGGTCCTAGACATGAAGTACCGAGAGTAGGATTTCCCTGAGCATGGACCTATAGTGCTCCTCTTTTATTCTTCCATCATCCTTATCTTGCTAGCAACAATAGCATCCATCACCATCGGCTTGGTCTTGTATGAGAAAGGGTTCTTGCTCCATCAGGTAATTGGTCTAGGTATCATGGTATGTGTCACTTTTGATCATTAAAACTTTTAAATATATGCATTTGATTCCTTTTGTTTCTAACAACTGCTTGGATATTACATTTCCCCACTTGACCATGTCTGGGGGGATTGATAGGGTGTCCTAGCAAGACTTTGTCCATAGGTTTTGGTTTTCCACTGGGGGGACTTCTGAAAAATCCATCGTCTGCTCCCATCATAACACCACTATTTCTTCTTGTTTCTTTCTCACTTGTCCCACTCCCCTTGTCTGGGAATTAGGTTGAACTTTCTTTAGGATTGCACCTTGTATTGTGGAAAGAAGGGGTTAAAGGCCCAGAAGGTAAAAGAAAGCTGGTAAGAGATAAAAGCCTAAAAATACAACCTCGAGATGCTTCGCCCAGGGATTCTTGTTAAAGAAATAAAAGGCCTCTCAGCAAGAAACTAGAGGGACCCGGAAGAAAATAATAAAACAAGACCTAGTCAGAGGATAGGGGGTCTCATCATGAGCCAACCTATTAGCTCCTTGGGTACCTAGTAGTATGACATTTCCACCAGCTGGTTACCACGCTAGGATAGTGACTCTTGGTTGCATGGCCAAGGGAAAGGGGGTCTCATCACGAGACAACCTTTCATTTATGTGAAAGTACTTGCGTGTAACGCTACCACGACTGGTCACCACACCAAGGAAGTGTCCCATAATTATCTCTTGAACAAAAAGAAAAAATAAAAGCAATAAAAGAATAAAGGTAAGAATGGGCTTGGAAAGAGTGCATCTATGAAAGGTACATCTCGCCTTCTACAAAGGCACCCATAGATAACACATTGCGTTCTTACCCTCACTGCACCCACATTCTTGGACTTCCCTTAACCACATCACCCACTCACATGGTTTTGATGAGGTTTTATTCCGATAACTCACCTTTTCCGATGGACACTAGCCCAATAGAACATTTTGTCTTTTCCTCTAGATTTATATAGCATGCTTGTGTAATGTCTTTGAGATATTGATAGATGTATTAGGTATTTTATGCATATTTTTAATAATATTAATGATGATATGTGATTGACATTTATATGATCCCTGTGACTAATGAGCGCATGGAGGGTGTATCTTTTGATGTCCAGGACCATGCCCAATGGGCAGGTACCATTTGGACCGGTATACACGGGGAGATGATCAGTTCGGACCTCCATGGGGCTGAAGAGCCCACCAGATGGATGTTGAGACCCCATCAAAGGGAAAAGACAGAGCGGAGGATGATCAGAGACTTTTCACCAGAGAAGAAGAGAATGTTCCACCAGAGCCACCCCGACACTGCTTGGCCTAGGGGGATTTACCCACTTTTAGAGCGACATTGGCTCTAGATGGTCTAGGACGTCACCAGGATGATTATTTTATCATCATGAGAATTTTGGCAGATGGGCAGGGCAGTTGGCATGTGTGGCATCTTGGAGGAGCCTAGTGAGGGCTAATGTCTTACTTCAGGAGGCTACATTTTCCCTGACAGGGGCTAACATCACCCTAGCAAGGGGTGACGTCTTACCTTTTTTCTTGATTAGGGTTTTAGCCTAGCATTTAATGTAAAAATAGTATAATTTTGATATTATGACCTTGTCGGCCTTTTTATGACCTAAAAGGTAAATTAGGTCATTGATACAGTATATATAGAGGATTTTGATCCTCATTTTATGATCATGCTCATTCACTCCATAAGGAGCACTGAAATTTGTGCCCTCTCTTGGGTATTTGGTTGGATTAAGTGATGTGCACTTGTTGAAGGAAGTGATTTTTGGCATTTATGGTGTTTCTCTTGAAGGAAGGTGTTACAACTAGGGTTTGCATGGTTATCTTTTGATGAATTGTAAGTATTTTTCTGCAAAAATTCTTAAATGAATGGTTGTAGTTTAATTTCTTGCATGTGTTTATGAATTTTTTTGAATAAAAATCCTAGGTGACAAGCACACAAGTAGGTCCTTGTCTCATGTCCCATGATAGAGAAACTTTTATCCATTGAAGAAGGAAGAAAGAGCCTAGTCATAGCTACACTCCTATTTCTTCTTCCTCTTTGCTAGCCATACCAATTGAAAGCCAAGAAGAGTGAGACATTCCTGGCCTAGGTCTACTACACTAGCTTCATACTCTTTATAGAGTTTTCTTAAAGGCCTTGCTGTAGCAACATATCACCTCATCAAACCCTCTTGTTTTGTTTATATTGTTGTTCTTGAGCTAGCCATTTTTTTGAGAAGGAGGAGAGAGGATGAGGCCTTTCTTCAGCAACACCAGAGTGAGCCTCTCTCCCCCAGGGTTTTGATTTTGAGGCCTTGCATTTTGCAACACCTCAAAACTCTTCCCTCTAGTCCTTGAAATCTTTCCTCTTTCAACTCTTGCATCCTTCACTTATGACTCCATTAAACCCTAAGGCACTAATTTCAAACTCCTCCAACGTTGAAGTAAATTTGATCACAATATTCTCAAACACTTTGAATTGAAACCCTAACTACAATAACCCTAGCTCTAGCTAACCCTACTAACCCTAAGTGTTGACATCACTCTTTGCTATTATATCGTTGATGCAGTGACATTTTGTATTTTGAGAAATTAAATGGTGATTTAGGCATAAGTTAATTGAAGTGTTGGTTTATTACATTGAATGCCACATCATTTTAATAATTATTGACGAAGTGACATGATTTTTATTGCTATTGATAAACATTGACTCCGTCAATATTTATATTCAAATTGCTTATATATAATCATCAGATAGTCTTATGAAGTACTAACCCATTGAAATATAGCTTGCATATATCAATTTGTTGTTGTTTTGTTCCAGGCAAGTGTTTCTTCATTGGGATTTACTTTATTATTGTCTGTTTAGCCGAGATTATCTATTTGGTGGTGACTTGTGAGGGGGAAAATGTTTCCTTGTATCATTTACCCTTCTGCCTCCTCAAAACCATAGGTCACTAGGGACGTCTCCCCTGGGCCTCACCTCCCTAAAAAGAAAGAACCTCCCCTTCATGGTGACATTGGGTGGGATAGATTCATGTTATGCCAGTTTGGCCTTCTATCTTAAATCCTTTTCTCCTAGCTACAAATTGTGTGATAACATTTTAGTGTCATTGTCGGGGAACACTGAGTCAATTTTCCTCAAGCGACAAACTTTTTCGGTAAGCCTTGCCTCAGAGACTCTTTTCTTACAAGATTACCTGGTGACTCCACTAGGGTGCTTTCCCTATTTTCTTTGATAGTTTCAGATAAAATATCTGGCGACTCCACCTATGACGACCTGTAATGGGAAACAGTATTCAAACCCCTCTGTTATGGAAACTGTCACCCTTTCAAATCCCGCCCCTCCGACTAACCCACACAAGTGGTCCCATATAGAAACGTTCGGTTGTTTTGACCAAAGTAACACCCAAGGTGGATTACATGACTTTCCCGTAGATGCCAATTCCTGGTTACCACTCTTCATAGGGAGAGGACTTTCTGTTAATTCACATTGGGCCCATTTTTTTGATAGCTTTGAATTCCATGAAACCAGACAAGAACACATGGATGTCTTCATGAGACTTTTTGCAATCTCTCTTGTAGGGGATGCTAAGACTTGGATCAATGCTTGCCTAAAAGGAAGCATAAGGAATCCCAAAGAGTTGGAGAGGGATTTCAAAATAAGGTGGTGTAATGATAAACACATATAAGATTTTTTCTCCCAATACCATGACATCCACAAAGGTTCATGTGAAGGCGTTAGGGATTTCAGTGATAGGTACAACCTTCTCCTCAAAAAGGTCTGGCCTAAACTAAACTTTGAAGAAGCTATTCTCAAACACTACTTGAACTCTTTGGAAGGGGTTTTACAGTTCACCCTCTGGGACCAGTCACCCTCAACCCTGGAGGAAGCACAAGATATAGCATATCAAATTGAGAAGAAATTTGAATTCAAGGATTAATTCTGTCAAGTTAACCTGTCACACAATGATGACCTTTTGGATGCTGGTGATGAGGTTTTCATTGAAACTAGCCCCCTAGAAATCTTACAATTTCAATTCACAGACCCTAGGAGGAAATGGAGCTTTTCCCATACTCGTGAGTACGATTCGCCTCCTCAAGAATTTCCCATAGAAGTTGAACCTTCCCAGGACAAAAAGAAAAAGATTGAATTTTCTCTTCCATAGACCTTTGAGCTTAGAGAGCTTCCTATCTTTATCCACCAGGTAGACAATGCTAGTTTGAAAAGAGGTAAGACCACACCTTTCTACATCACTCTTCAAGTCAATTATTCCCTCCTCCATAATTTTGTTTTACACCCAAACTCTACAACCAACATTATGATGGAGAAATTCATGCATCAATTGGGTTTGAGCCTTTCACAACCAAATACCAGAGGTGGTTTTGCAAAATGGATCATTAAAGATCTAGAAGTTGTCTTTGACTCCTTCCCTAGCGCCCTGTTCTTTATATATATAATCATTGTAGGTGCATTGAACAGTTTGGGTATCGTCCTTCACAAAAACTTCATAAATCAATTAGCCAGAAGTTTTTATGAACAAGAATCTAGGGAAACCATCCCTCACCCCGAAGGACGATTCTTCACCCTCCACAACGAACCCTTCATGGGTACTCCAGTTGAAAACCATGATGAGTTAAGTGACCAACTCTTGTGCATTGACAGTGACAACAACAACTGTCTTGTACAAGAGGGGAAGTTAGATATTGACACCATTGAAGAATCCAAGGGAATTTGGACTCTAGAATTTGATGGATCTCACTCAAGTTCTGGATCAAGTGCTTGAATTTTTTTGACATCCCCTTATGGTGAGGCATTTTACTACTCATATAGGCTAGAATACCATTGCACCAACAACATTGTTGAGTATGAAGCTTTGATCCTAGGCCTCAATTTAGCAATTGACAAAGGGGTTACACATCTAAAGGGAAAGGGAGACTCAGACCTCATAATATCACAAGTAATAATTAAATTTTCTACCAAAAATGAGAGGTTGAAAAAATATCGAGACTTAGCTCAGTCCCTTTCAAAATCCTTTAAGATAGTGTCGCTTGAGGCCATTCCTCGAGCAGATAACCACATGGCAGATGCTTTGGCCGTTTCTTCTTCCACGCTACAAACTTGTGAAAGACCACATTGTGACCTATGAAAAATGAAAGTCCTATTTATACCTTATGTTCTCGATAACGTGGATCATTGGAAAGTCTTTGAAGATGATGACCAGATCATTAGGTTTAAGTAAAACAAAAAAGAATTCAGTGATTCACAAATTAACGTTATGGCTGACTCCATGAACTTGCAGGTTATAAAACTGCAAAACAACACCTTACCCAAAGGCTTTGTCCCCTTGGAAAGTCTCTTTGACCGTCATGATGTTTTCAAAGGAATAAGACCCAGTAAACAAGCAAATGAAGCTCTAGAATTCAACATTGGTACAGGGATAGATCCAAGGATGGTCAAAATAGGAAAGGGACAACTGAAAAAGAAAGGTCGGAAATACTAGCACTCATCTGATAATTTAAAGATACCTTTTCCTGGAACTATGATGAGTTGAAAGCATATAGAGGAGATGTCATCCAACATGCCATACCCTTGGTAGATGAAGCCAAACCTTTCCGGAAAAAGTTAAGACATATTAATCCAAAACTAGCAAACCAGATATAGAAAGAACTCTAGAAAATGGTTGACGCTGGTATCATAACTCCTATCATATATTCTTCTTGGATGTCAAACTTGGTAGTTTTCCAAAAGAAGAATGGTGAAATACACTTATGTGTTGATTTCCACAACCTCAACCAGTCATCCTTAAAAGACAACTACCCTCTTCCAAATATGGAACATCTGCTTCAAAGGGTTACGGGGGCAGGGATGATGTCCATGTTGGATGGTTTTTTCGAATACAAACAAGTCTTTCTCAAAAGAGAAGACCAACTTAAAATGACATTTACCAAACCTTGGGGAACCTTCATGTACTTAAGAATGTCGTTTGGCCTTATGAACACCGGTGCTACCTTTCAGAGAGAAATGGCCTTTGACTGCAGGGGTATCATACAGAAAATCATAGAGATCTACCAAGACGACCTCACTATTGTATCAAAGGACATAAAGAACCACCTTTCACACCTTAGGATTATGTTTGAACGGTGTAGGAAGTATGGCATCTCTTTAAACCCCAAGAAGTTCATTTTTGGAATTGACGAGGGAAAACATTTTGGTCGCGTGACCTCGAAAGGAGGGGTTTCCATTGATCCCAAGAGGGTCCAATAAATAAGAGATGTCCATCCCCCAGTAAAAAAAAAGGCCTTAAAATCCTTTTTCAGGAAGATCAATTTCATTCAGAGATTTTTTCCAAACTATGTCGAAAGGATAAAACCCATGAGTGCTTTGTTAAAAAAGGATGTTTCTTTCAAGTGGGATGAAAAATCCATCAAATACTTTGAGGATATAAAATATGCAATCTCCCAAGCCTCAGTCTTGATCAGCCCCGAATTCTCAAGGGACTTCATCATTTTCTCCTTTGCCTCCCAGGATACCATTGCAAGTGTTCTAATGCAAAAGGATGCCGATGAATATGAACACCCCATAGATTTTATGAGCAAGGTCCTTAGAGATTCCAAATTGAATTACACAATTACTGAGAAACAAGCATATGCCTTGGTAAAATCCATCAAACACTTCTGAAATTACATCGGCTACAAAATAAATAAGGCTTATCTTCCTTACCCGACAGTAAAGGATTTCCTATCACAACAAGATTGCATGGGAACTAGGGGGGAAGTGGGTGTCCAAAACCCAAGAATATGACCTGGAAATAAATCCCACCAAAATAATAAAGGGACAAGGATTGGCCCAAATGCTAACCGAAAGCAACCAAGAATCCATACAAAAGGGCGAGAGTGAACAGGTAAACATGGTAGTCAATGAACTAGAGCATGATGAGTGGTACTTTGATATTGTTTATTATCTAAAGAACTTATCCTGTCCTGACCATTTAGTAGACTACAAAAGAAGGGCTTTAAGGATGAGGGAAATGAAATATTGTTTAACTGAATATGGCCTTGGTTGGAGAAATCCCGATGGGATCATACTCAGATGTTGTTCGACAACACAGGTATTCCAACAGAGGATGAACACTTTTAGTAACCACTCACATAACTAGATTAAAGATCAACACACCGATGTTTTCATGTGGTAAAAACCCTATGGGGAAACATCCACGGCCCCAACTAATGCGGCCACTTGGAGCAGTTTATTAATGCAAAGAAAAAGATTACAGAGAGATTTTACAAGAGAGTTTCTCACAATCGATCATCGACAAATGACCCTCCATGCTCTTTAAATAGATATCATGGACCAATCGGGTGTTAAGACACAGATCAATGGTTGTTAAGATCGAGGAGAGTATGAACCGTCGGATCACTCTATGTCGGGAACATATTGTGACCGTCGGATTTCCTAACTACAAATGCATACTAATGCATACTAAAGAAACACACTTTTACCTAATGACAAATTAGACCAAGTAGATCTTAACTAACTCCTAAGTGTCTAAATATCCTAACATCCCCCCTTAAGAACAACT
>ML788204.1:679174-696102 GCA_009831015.1 Picea engelmannii | reverse complement strand
CTAGTTTGGTTCTCGTTCATTTTCTGTAGATTCTCATCAACTTTCTTCAAGGTTTCAGAGATTTTGGCCTGTCCCCTTATGTTGGTTTCCTGATACTCATCCAACTACTGGACCAATGTGCTTTCTATGCAGTTCATGTTTTGTTGGAACTTACCAAATTCGGATACTAAGAGAGCCAAGCCCTGAGGCTCATGGTCGTCTCCTAACCCTTCCATTTCTTCCTCTGTTTCATTGTTGTTTTTCTTCCTCGGACCCATAACAATTCCCCTGTACTTCTGCATGCACCAATCTCTCCATAGGTTTGGAGGATCGAGGCTCTGATACCATTGTAATGATCCCAAGAAAAATTATTTCTTGGAATCACTAACTACTACTAATTTATTGAGTTATTAAGTGCATACAAGATTCATCAACACATGGAGATCACAATATATTCAAGATGTAGAAGCACAAGAAAAGATCTGACCTTTTTATTATGAGCAATGTAAGATCAATACAATAGATGGCCGATCTGGCATAAAACTCAGATGGTCGTACAAGCAATAGATATGAGCTGCTACAAAATGCTCCTGACAATACAAAACAAGCCTCCAAAGGCTGGATATACAATGAAGACTAAATCAAACAGATCTGAGCCGTACTAATGCTCAACCTCCAAGCTGGAAAGTGCCACGTCCTGTTAGAATGCTAAAGCCCTGAATAATTATGCCCTGCTACCAAAAGTGTCCAATCATCCCGAGAAATATGCCAAATGATAGATCGGGAAACTGTAAGGAAAACCCAGATGTCCAAATTCCCAAATCCACTCTCAAACCCCGTAGATCTAAATTCTCCACTGAATGGTGTGCCCCACTGGATGACTGAAACCCCAGCTAGTTTGTCCCTAATGAAGGAGGCCTCCAAATGCTCTGAAACTCTCCAAGAATATAGATCGGGCTATGAGAATCTCGTGGGAGAAGTTTCGGGCTCAGATCTCAAGCATATCTCCCTAGATCTGAGTTTTACTGAATCACAGGGCGTCCCCTATGGCTCCACAATGTCCCAATCTGAAGACAAATGTAGAATGATGAAAACCCTCCAGAAAATTCCTCAAACTGATGGTCCTGCCCCTGCAAACAAAACCCAACTGTCGGAATGGCCCCAGGCCCTCAGGATAAGCTGGATCAAACCTCCCTCGATAAGCTGGCCTTGAGACTAGAATGGTGTGGAGGAGTCTTTCATCCCCGAGACCGAGATGTGGAACAAGGTGAGTGGATATTTCACCAATGAGTTGCTCATAAGGGTTTGTACAACAAAACCCCCAAACTGAATGCTCAAGAGCAATAGAAAATGCTAATCCAAAACCAGAATGAGTAATAGGTGCACCCCAACCTCTTACTTATACTTTTCCTTATAATTCTCTGTTGAGTTAGGTTAACTCCTAGGGTTAGTCTTCTATTCTTCTGTTGAGTTATCTTTTACTCCTTTATCCTTTTCCTTTCTTAAGTCAAATTAAAAATATAACTTTTAACTTCTTGAATTTCCCCCCTTCAGTGTGAGACTATGACCTAGTGGGGGTGCCCAGGCCACTGAGTCTCCTCATCACCTCTCTAAGAGGTGGGGGACATTACATACGCCTTAACTATAGCTCTGACACCGTTAGGCCAAACAACCCCATTGTTTATACCGCCCACGATTATTAATTAAATTTTGAAATCTGCCAGTGCACGGGGGAGAGTCACATGATGGTATGACCAAGAACATTTTTTGAGGAATTTTTTTGGAATTAATTGCAGGTTGTAGGGCATGGAAACCAAGACAAATTTTCTCTTGGGCCCGGGAGTGCCAGAGTCAGATTCTGGCATGGAGACAGTCATTTTTGGGTAATTCGACACCATGAATTCAATGGTGTTGTCTATTTTCTGATATGAGCAAAGCTATTGCGGATTAATTCTAGAATGAGGTATACTTATGTATTTTTCCAAGTTCTTTTGTTGAGTTAATAAAAAGCCTACCCATTTGAGAGCAGGACCCATAGATGTATTCCACCAGGGACGAAATCTGTTATCAAGTTTTTGTGTTCATATTTGATGCTTATGTCTCTTCCTTATTGAGGTTTTCCTTCTTTAATGGTGCACTTTAATTTATGCTCATTTAATACAATTCTTTATAAGTCACTTCAATGAAAAGATCCGAGATCATGTTGGTATAAGAGCAGTCATCTTTGACGTGAATTGTTGAGTGTGAATGCTTACTAGGGCCAAGCATAAGCAGGGTGGAGGAACTCTTAAGACTTTCAATCCCGAAGTTGGATGTGCATCCCGAAGGAAGAAAATGGTAGAAGAGGACAAGTGTTATGAACATGAGAAAAACTTCCATATGGTATTTTATCGCATGTCAGAAATGGTAGAATGAATGTATGGAGACTATGAGAAGAGGATGAAGAAGAAAGGGAAGAAAAAGGTAGCACAAGTTGATGATGATTCTTTGGTAAATCAAGGGGCTGGAGGAGACCCTCCCAAACCTCCATCTTCACCATCAAGTTCTATTTCTTCTTCCTCTGAGAATTCTCGTCATTCTCATCATTCTAGCCATAAAGATTCTTTTAAGAAACCATTATTAAAGCTTGATGTAAAAATTTCTTTACCTATGTTTAATGGAGATGTTAATCCTGAAAATCTAGATAATTGGATCCGACAGGTTGAAGTATATTGTCATGTTCAACAGATTGATGAAGAGGAATTTAAAGTGAAACTGGCTTCTCTTTGGTTGGAAGGCACCGCTCTCGTATGGTGGGAGAGAAAACTTCAGGACAGAAGTAAGTGTGGTAATCTTATTTCCTCATGGTCGTAATTTAAATCAACGATATGGAATAAATTTTATCCATTGGGTTATTTACATAAAACAATGATGGAATGGAAAACTTTAAGACAAAGTAAAGGTCAAACTGTACAAAGTTTCACAAAAGAATTTAGGAGGAAATATCTTGCATTAAACATTCCTTTGGATTCTTATGAAACTTTAATGAAGTATATTGATGCACTTCTTAGTTATATTCGTCATACTTTGTTATTGTTTAACCCCACCAGTCTTGATGAAGTTTTTGTGCAAGCCCCTCACCTTGAGAACAAGGGAAAGCATGTTCAAGAAGATCCCACAAAGAAACCTTCCAATCCCCCAAATAGCCATTTAAGAAGTTTAAAGGGAAGGACAAGAAGACCGCCATGGTAAAGAGAGAAGAAGTAAATACATCTTGTAATCATTAGAAGAAAAATGATCACGATGATGAACATTGTTGGGAACTACATCCAGAGATGAGACCGAAATAGTTCGGTGGAAAGAGGAAGACAAAAACCATTGCTATAGTGCAACAAGATCTTGGTTCCGATTCAGGAGACAAAGGAAATATCACAGTGGTTGGAGTACAAGGTAAATATTCCCTTCATGCTAGTTCAAATTCCAATAATGAAACTCATGATGATGAATGAAGGAGGAATGAATTATTTCATATAAGATTTTTATCTCAACACACTAAGATATATACATTATTTGATCTAGGTTCCCAAGTAAACTTGATATCTAAAGTAGTTGGTAAAAATATGAGTATTGAAAAGAAACCACATCCAAAGCCTTATCCTCTTGGTTGGGTATGTGATAAAGAAAAACTTATTGTCACCAAACAATGTAGGGTCATATTTGCAATTGCTTCAAAGTTAATTGATGATGTGGATTTGGATGTTGTATCACTTGATATATGTGGCATAGTGTTGGGGAGTCCTTATATTTATGATAGAAAAGTAGTCTTCTTTCGTCATCAGAACAAATACCACCTTACTAAGGGGGGATTGGAATATATTGTTAGAGCTCACAACATGAGGGTAAACACAACACTTGTTAGTGCAGGACAAATGAAGAGACTCATAAACACTAATAAGAGATATGTACTCATGGTTGTAAGGCAGAAATATGTCGGAACATCCGACGCTTTCCAAGGATGTGATCCTTCTATTAAGAAAGAATCAATTGATATTGTTTCTAAGTATGATGATATTTTCCAGGAACCATATGGATTACCTCTTAACATAATTCAACATGAGATACATCTTCAGTAATATTCTCCTCTTCCTAATGTGGGCATGTACAAGATGTCAGTTGTAGAGATGACAAAGATCAAGAAGCAGGTACAAGGATTATTGTATTAAGGGGTCATCAGGCCCAACTCATCTCCTTGTAGTTCTCTGATCATGATGGTGCCAAAGAAAGATGGCATGTGGTGAATGTGTGTCGATTACTAGTCATTAAATAAAATCACAATAAAAAATCGATACCCTCTTCCTCATATAGATGATTTACTTGATCAATTAAACATTGTTGTTTATTTCACTAAGTTGGATTTGCGCAGTGGATACCATCAGATCAGGGTTGCAAAACATGATGCATGGAAGACTACCTTTAAAACCAAACAAGGATTGTTTGAGTGGTTATTTATGTCGTTTGGGCTTTGTAATGCTCTGACAACCTTCATGCATGTGATGAATGATGTATTTAGGCATTTTCTAGATGATTTTGTGATTGTATATTTAGATGACATTCTTATATTTAGTGGGACTTGGGATGAACATGTGATGCATGTGAAGTAAGTATTGGATACTTTCCAAAGGGAAAAGTTGTATGTAAAATTGTCCAAATGTGAATTTGGCAAGACCGCACTTGTGTACTTAGGTCATATTGTAAGAGGAGGACAATTAAAAATTGATCCTTCCAAGATTGATGTAATTGTAAATTGGCATGAGACCAAATGTGTAACTGAGATACATAGCTTCTTAGGTGAAATCCAGTATTGGAGGAGGTTCATTTCAAACTTCTCCTTTATAGAAGCTCTTTTTCATGCCTTAACCAATGTGAAGAACATTTTTCAGTGGGGAGGAAAGAAAAAAACATCTTTCGACACTTTGAAGGAAAATATCAGTAGTGCACCAGTATTAGCACTGTCGAATCTTCAACATCCCTTTGAGATCGATATATATGCAAGAGAATATGCCATGGGTGTAGTATTGATGCAATACCGTAAGCCTATCTAGTACTACTCTGAAACTTTTAACCAATTTGTTGTTAACTATCCTATGTATGATAAAGAGTTGTATGCAATAGTTCAAAGCATAAATAAATGGAAGCACTACTTGTTAGGTAAGGAAACAATTATACATACATATCATCAACCGTTATAGTATCTCTAATCACAAACCAAGCTGCAACAATATCGACATTACAGATGGATGGGTTTCCTACAACAATTTCATTTGGTAATAAAGTACAAAAAGGGTACAAGTAACAAGGTAGTTGATATGCTTCCTAGACCTCCTATTGTTTCTTCTATTATTTTGAAGAATGCTTCTTTATCTCATGATAGATATTTGGAACAATATGCCATTGATGAAGATTTTAAAAAAGTATATGAGAAGCTAACCCATGGTGCACAGGTAGAGAACTATTCTCTGCAGGGAAAACTACTCTACCATCTTGGAAAGCTATGTATTCCTACAAGTGAACGAGTCCATGCAATACAAGAATCTCACACTTCTCTTGTGTCTGGGAATTTTGGGGTAGGAAAACCTATGGCTCATTTACAGAGGTTTTGTTATTGGCCTCAAATGAAAGAAATTGTAACTAAATATGTAAATGGGTGTGTGATGTGTTCTACTTGTAAGCCCACTAATAGAAAACTGGGGCTATGCTCACCACTACATGTTCCATCCCATCCATGGGAAAGYATCTCCATGGATTTGGTAGGGGGTTTACGAATGTCGAAAATGGGTCGTGACTATTTGTATGTTGTAGTGGATAGGTTCAATGAGATGTGTATCATAATGCCATGTAAAAATCATATCACCATTGAGAAGACTGGTAATCTCTTCTTTTAGTATGTTTGGGTTCACTTTGGGTTACCCACACCCATTATCTCGGATCGAGATACTCGATTCCTTGGGGATTTTTGGACAAGATTGTGGAGAATGATGGACACCAAGTTGAAGAGGAGCACTTCTTTCCATCCACAAACCAATGGACAAACATAGTTTGTTAACCAAACAATGGAACATTTTCTTCAAGACTACTGCAACAAGCATCCCAAAGTATAAGATGAACAGATACCCTATGTACAACATGCCTACAATCGAGCCTTACATTCCTCCACTCAATGTTCACCTTTTGAGACATGTTTTGGGTACCTACCTAAATTTCCTTTGGACTTGATGTATGGGAGAGAGGCCAATTCAAATGAAGAAAGAAATGAAGACAGAGCCCGCAAGTTCATCTAGAGGATCCAACAGGTACACCAAGTAATCATGGAACAGTTGGAGAAAATTCAACCACAATATAAATCTCGACATGATGAACATAGGGTTGATCATCAGTTCCAGGTTGGAGACCAGGTATGGCTTCACATAAAAAATAAAAGATTGAAGGGTGAAGGAAAGAAACTCAAGCCCATTCATTATGGACCCTTCACTATTTTGGAGAAAAGTGGTACCAATTCTTTTCGTCTAGATATTCCACCTTATATGCAGATCTAATCAATTGCAAATGTAGAGAACTTGAAACTTTTTTATCCTCCCATGATCATGGATCAAGATGAGGAAGTTTCAATACCTTCATTTCATGATTTTCCTTTCGAATGCTTGGATGAGTTAAAGGAAGATATCATCTTGGACATAAGGATGAGGACTTCACATAGGGGTGGTGTTGATAATCTTCGAGTAGGTTTAAAGGGAACACATCCAAGCAAGGCAAAGTGGATTGAGAAGGACAAGGTGATGGAAACATTCCCTCACTTATCTGTTGATTGATGAAAGATTTTATTGGTCCAAAAATATCTGTGGGAAGGCATGATCCAAAAAGGATCCAGAGAAGACTAAGGACAACTAAGAATTCACAGAAGCAACTTAAGAATCTCATAATGGCCTCAGCAGATAGAGAAAGGGAAAAAATTCAAAGTCCTCAAAACTCAGTGAAAGTGGCATCAGCATGAAGAGAACATTGCAATCTTTCCAACGACATAAATGTCTCATCAAACGGAGTTACGAATCAAAATATATTCGTGGTCAAAGTTCGGTCAACCTAGCCCAATCAACAGGGGATGAGTCAACATCTGTACTGTTGACGTCAACATTAGTACAAATGATGTCAACATTTGTATAGTGTACATGGAACATGAAGGAGCCGACACATGTCATGATGATGTCAACATGGTGATGTGGCAGCACCATAGGCTACCACATGTCACTCATTTTTGGATTTTTTGGGTTGATCCATGGACCAATGAAAAAATGCCACATGGAAGTCTGTACAGCCACGTGGCAGAGCGTATGGTGACATGGCAGGATGATGTGGCAGCTAATCTGGAAAGCTAACATGGCAGGTGGTTGGCGTGGCCCAATGGTTGGCTGCCACATGGCCCAGTTATGGGCTACCACGTGGCAGTGGGAAAATGCCCAATGAGGCCCAAGAACCGAAATTCAAAAACAAAAAAATGGGCGGGTCTGCCAAATCTAGCAGAGCCTCGCCATATTTGGCAGCCCAAAAGACATATCTAAACCACCTCCAAAGTTGGCAGAACCACCACACACACACACACACACACACACACACACACACACACACACACATATATTATAACAAAAACCCAAAAGGGAAGGCCCGCAGGCTCGACCTCGAGACCTCCCCCATTGCATACACCCTAACTATAGCTCCAACATTGTTAGGTCAAATGACCCCATTATTTATACCGTGCGCAATTATTACTTAAATTTTGAAATCTGCGAGTACATGGGGGAGAGGCGCATGACGGTACGATCGGGCACAGTTTTCAAGGAATTTTTTTGGAATTAATTGCAGGCTGTAGGGCACAAAAACCAACACAAACTTTCTCTTGGTCCTGGGAGTGATAGAATCGTATTAAGGTATGGAGATAGTCATTTTTGGGTAATTCGACGCCACGTATTCAATGGTGGTTTTTTTTTTTTTTTCTGATATGAGCAAATTTGTTTTCTGATGTGAGCAAAGATTCTGCAGCTTAATTCAAGAATGAGGTTTACTTATGTATTTTGCTAAATTCATTTGCTGAGTTAATAAAAAACCCTACCCATTTGAGAGTAGGACCCGAAGACGTAATCCACCAAGGATGAACTCTGTTATCAAGTTATTATGTTTAGATTTGATGCTTATGTCTCTTCATTACTGAGATTTTCCTTCTTTAATGGTGCACTTTAATTTATGCTCATTTAATACAATTATTTATAAGTCACTTTGATGAAAAGATCTTAGATCAATGGGTATATGGTTCCATTTAATTATGTTATCATTGGCACAGGGGTAGACCCAGGGTTCAATGCTTTAACAATGCACCAACAAAACCCTAACTACCAGCCCTTCCGGCAACACCTACAAAGCATATGAAGTCTCACCTGAGGTAGAGGCAGGGGGGGTTGCAGGACTCAGGTGTCTACAACCAAGTTGGGACACAGATCTGTGATTACAACACTTAAGAGAACTCTTTGAAAACAATATGCATTAGTTCTTGAATATCATTCACATCGTAGGTTAAACCCTTGTTACATATTAGCGTAGTAACAATAAAGATCAAGCACAATTAATCACTTAGCACATAGCATTAAATCAGATCTAGCATTCATTTACCATCAACAGGGCACTAAGCATACACATATCTATCTAACATATATAAATATCAACACATTAACAAATAACCAACATAAATAACATCCACAACATCGCATAAAGCACATCAAACACAGGATATACATGGTTCACCCCAGTGTGGGGCTACATCCACCAACTTCTTCTTATTATTTATTATTTTTTAGTCTTCTTACATTCATCGTCTCCTGTGCACAAATCCACAGATCCCAAATTTGTAGAGGAGAGGAGATATGCGCGCTGCACACCAGATCCTCCTTCCCAAAATTAGGTCAAGTCACATAGCTAGATCGCACAAAGCCACTTACAATCTCTTGCACTTAGCCAACATTAACACTTGCAAGATATTGTGCACATAGCCAACACCCCCTTCTTACCTTTCTTATCTACTTATTTATACATTTACAAAAGGCCTAATCATGGGTCAACCCATGGGACGACATCCCTTAACCCATTACATAAACCCTATTAAACCCTTTTCTCAATCCACAAGCCCGCAAAACAAGTGAGATCCCGCGATCTCAGCTCCAATTGGGCACTCCATCTTCGACCAGCCTTTCGAAGTCCCAAAAGTGGTCAAACATGACCAATGTTTCCTCAAAAATTGGTCAAGGGCCAACAGGCCCCCAACACTCACATGTGACTCGTCCCAAGTCACTCAGATCTAGGAAACGCTGCTTCAAAGGCCTCGAGCTTAGCTCAAGCTGCCTTGACTTGTTGCTTCACTAAAGCCTCCTTCTCGAAGAAATCCTGAATCACTTGCTCTGTAACAGGCCCTTCCAGGCATTGTTCCACTATTGCAACCACTTGATCTAGCTGTTAGTCGTGTCCTTCAATCTCTTCAAAAATCTTGCAGGCTTAGTCCTACACTGGTTATAGCCTATCTGTAACTTCCATGAATATTCCATGGATGGTAGTAATATGCTATTAGACTATGCGTTGTTCCTATGATCATTTCATCCTCTCGACTGCAGTGAGTAGCTTCATCTATGCTTGAACTATCAATGCCTGCTACTTCACCTCCTATAGTTGTGCTTCCAGTTTCCTCATCTTCGGGTCTTCTACGAGGCATTCATAGGTTTGCACACTTCGGTTGCTCAATTGATTACATTCTGAGTCAAGTGCTCTAATTCTTTCTACTGCACTATTGGTGATTTCTTCCCTTTGATTGCGCACTTCTTGCGGAGTGCTCGACACTATTTGGAGCTCTAACTCCATTACTCTTGCTTGAAGTTGTTGAATGGCCTCAGCGAGCTTCCCCACTTGAATATTGATCGACTCTTCTTCCTCCTATGCCAAGCCCGACATAGATCGAAGTGCTTTAGTCATTGCCTCTTTGATCGCAGTCTACTCTGTGAGCAGCTGGTCTTTTTCTTTTTTCATCTTCGCATTGTCCTATCATACATCACTCAAATTTCATCTTTATCCTTCTACACAACTCGAAGTTTCTCTAATAACTCCTCCTTTTATTTCTTCAAGGCTTCTATAGCATGCTCATTTTCTTCATGTACTCGATGAAGTCTGGCCTCTGTTGCATCTTCTATCCTTTGTAATTGGGCATGCTCATCCCCCAATTCTGAAATCTTTGACGAAGAAGGTGCAGTAGGTACTGTGTGGCTCAAATAGATGGATTTATGTATCTCCTTCGGCTCCTTCTCGATTCTTTCATACATCATATCCTACTTTGCTCCATTTCTCTACAAGATATCCTCTGAAGCATCCTCCATGGTTGCGATGATGAGATTGACATCGTCCACTATGAGCACATTCTTCGACTGGGGTTTATTGGCACATGTCTTCTTTCTTTATGAGGGTTTCTGCAGAGAAACCTTCCTCTTCTTTGATGTTTCATCCTTGGTAAGGGAATATTTTGGTGGTGTAACTTTGCCTTTTCCTTGATTTTCTCCTTCTTCCCCTCCTTCTTCTTGGTTCACTTTGTCTCCTCCTCCTCCTGTGGGCAATTCAAATCTACTTTCCTCTAAGGCATTGTCCTCCTCATTATTTTATGTGTTCTGCACTTTCTCCTTTTTATTCTTTTGCTTCGTGCTAGTTTGTCCATCATGCTCAGCCCAGGTGACCAAGGGACTTTCGATGATGTCGGAGTCGGAGATTTCTACATATTCCACCAGTATAAGAAACTTTGCTGGCCAATCTTTGGTGATTTCTTCCATGTCTTCATCGGTCAGCTTGTAGTAGGATTGCAAATCCTCCTTACTCTCATCCCTGTACGCAGTGATGTAGATAAAGTGTCGATCTGCGTGGAACTTCGCTAGTGGTATGTATTGATACAAGGTGTTCATTGTCATGTGGGGAAATGCCTCAATAACACGCTTCATCTACTGTTAGTAGGCATGGAACACTACATTCAATTTCCACTGCTTCGCCATATCATTCATGTACCACAAGGTGGAGAACCTTGTAGCCAATGATTCTGATGTCTCAACTTCTGTAAATTTCACTCCTTTGGGCATCTGCCAAGTAACAAATGCAATAGTCTCATGTTCGATTCTCACCCAGACTTACTCGTGCGCCATTCTTGCTGGCTGGGTGGTTTCACCTGGGGTTATAGTGGTAGCCGCCTGGGGATCGACCCCGTGTCATGCGAGTACGAGAACCGCGAGTTGTCGATTCCCCCAGTAAAAAAAAAAAAAAAAGTAACAAATGAAATCAATACTAGTAGCCAGCTAAAATGAAACTCATATCCCTGATCTTGCACTTCATGACATTCCTTCTCTAGCTCATTGATGAGGTAACTCTCCCAGTTCATTTTCATTCCTTCTACGCACTTCTCTACGAGGTCCACTACAAACCCAGTGACTTGTGTCAGATGGTTCTTTCTGACGATCTTTCCAGCTATAAGTTGGCAAGAGAGGCACACTGCGCCATAATATTCCTTTAAGCATTGTGATAGGGAGCAAACTAAAGTCTTCCCTGGGTAGAATTATTGAGGTTCTGGTCCCTACATGCTCAGTCCTTTGATGAGGTGGATAAGTGTCAGATCCACAGTGACGCACCTATTGAGCCACAAATATCCTTCGTGATAGAACGAGAGGAGGAGTTTAATGCAAGTGTTAACCTTCTGATGTCGGCCAATGTGAGGAATATTCATTACATTCAAGATCATGGACTACGCGAGCTCCTTTATCCACGGATGGGAGACTATGCGTGGCTTCTTCCCAGTCATCTTCATCAGGTATCTAGGCAGTGCAAGCATCACATAGTTCTTCCTGTCGTCGAGGTTGAAGTCGTTGTTCTTCGAGACTAGGATCTATCTGAAATGGGGTCCAACTATGTGTATCCCCTTTGGGATGTATTCAATGATCAACGTATACTCAAATTTGTGTGGGATACTATGAAGTCTGGAAAGACCAACTAGATCTGCTTTGTGTTAGCCAAATCGTCGTGGTGTTTTCTTTGCTTCTTAGTAGTATGACTAGAATGAAGTCCAGTCAAGGGGGATGCTTGTAATCCTCCAGTTGATGATGCCTGTATTCCTACAGACATAACTTTCTCAACCATGAGCCCATGAGAATATCCTCCACAGACTTTTCTAACGCGCTATGTTCGCTCGACATTCACACTTGTAACCAAATAGATCAGGTGGGCGAATGGACAAGCGAGGTAATCACATGGATGGTGAGGTATATAAATCACAACATGATATTCAATCAATTCTCTGTTATCTTGGATAATCATGGGTGGAAAAAATTGGTCTTGACGCAACGTCTGATAGGTTAAATAAGAAAGCATCATAACAGATTCCTCCAATGGGAAGGAATGCATCTATCAATGTGAATCAATCCGTTATGGTGCAGTCTCAACGGTCCATTTTCTCATAACTGTGTTTTCTAGCCATTCCAGGGCATTATTATAATGGCTGGGGCACCTCCAACAGTCATGTATCTTTGTCTTGGCAAAGTCCCATTCTGTGTGGTTCTGTTGTTCCGGTGAGGTTCAACTTCTGTGGACCTGTCTCCTGCGAAGTCTTCCTTCTGTTTTTTGTGGCTTCCTGTAATTTTTCTAACTTTTCTTTCTTCTTATTGATCTTCCTAGCCTTCATTCCTATGATCTAAGCTTCTCTAACAATTTCTGGAATCCTCTTCCATTTTGTATTCTTATCTTCTCAAAGTAAAGTGACTCTGTGTTGTTGATGTGCTCTTATGAATTTTGAGGTTAATGTCCCTTCTCTTGTTATTTCCGGGGTGGCTATACTTCTTTCTTGCATGGGAAGGTTCTTCAAGTCTTCATTCATTCTTTCAACTTTGATAGCTAATTCTCTTGTCCTTTGTTGCTTCGACTTATCCTCTTGTTCTTCTATTAGTCGCTCTATTTTTATAGCTATGAGATCCCTTAGTTCTTTCTTTTTCTTTTCTGTAGATTCCTCCTCTTCTTTCCTTCTGATCTGATCCTTCTCAATCCAAGTCTTTCCTAACAACAGTGGAAAATGGGTGTTTTTCTCAACAAATTTAACGACTTCAAATTATTCTTCAGTCGATGTTTCATGAGAAATCATAGGTATATTAGTAACTCTTCCACATAGGGTTATCATCTTTCCTTTAAGTAATCCTATCCTTCCCAATGAAGGTACCATGGCAGGCTTTCCCAAAATTTTCCAAGTGCTTTCTGGCATAATGTTCACATGTGTTTCCTCATCCAATACACAGTCTATGTCGAAGTATTCTATTCTTGTAACTATGTGTTGTTTTTCTTTCAGGATATCTGGTAAACTTATGTCTCTGTGATCATCCATTACTTCTTTTAATTGTATTAACATAGTATCTGACTCTTTTTATGTATGATTATTTAACATATCCTTAGTCTCTTGACCTTCTTTATAGTTTTCTTGTCTCATGTTCATCTTTTCAACTTTAGCAATCATCCTTGGGAAATCCTCAACCTCATGACCAATAGCTTTACAACAAAGAAAAATAGGACATGTACCAGGGCATTCCTTAGCAATATGTCCCAGTCTTCTGAAATTATAACACAGTGTCAATCATCTTTTTCTATTAAACAATCCCCAGCCTTTCCTGGACTGTGCACTGGGATCACAGTGTTGAACCTACAATCTGCAAAAAAAAATTCTAGGTTCCTGCATCCACTTATTAGTCCAAAAAGTCTTTCTATGCATAGGAATAACATATCTTTCTATATTTCTATCAAATTTATTCAGATCAAATCTTTCTTCTAACTATGCCCTAGAATTCATACTAGGATAGAATCTATCAAACATACCTAGATTCATGCTTTCGAAACAAAAATTTTCACTTATCTTACTCTTATCAGAGCACAAAGCTTTACCTCTTTCAAGATATTACCTCTTTTCTTCAGATAAGGTTTCTTTCTTAGCACAAAGCTTCGCAATTTGAGTGGAATATTTTGCACTTCAACGACACATCTACGCACATATCTTTCTATTTTCTTCAGTTCCCAACAATCACAGTTTTAGGTCCTGACAATGGAACCACTTTTTGGCATAGGGGCAAACCCAGGGTTCAACGCTTCAACAACTCACCAACAAAACCCTAACTACCATCCCTTTCGGCAACACCTACGAAGAAGATGAAGTCTCACCCGAGGTAGAGGCAGGGGGAGTTGCAGGACTCAAGTGTCTACAACCAGGCTGGGACACATATTTGTGATTAAAACACTTAACAAAATTCTTAGACAATAATATACATTTGTTCTTGAATCTCATTCACATCATAGGTTAAACCCTTGTTAGAGATTAGCACAGTAACAATAAATATCAAGCACAATTAATCACTTAGCACATAGCTTTAATCAGATCTAGCATTCATTTACCATCAATAGGGCACTAAGAATCAATATATCTATCTAACATATATAAAGATCAATGCACTAATAGATAACCAACATAAATAACATCCACAACATCTCACTAAGCACATCAAACATAGGATATACGTGGTTCACCCCAGTGTGGGGCTACATCCACCAACTTCTTCTTCTTATTTATTAGTCTTTATTCTTCTTACATTCATCTACTCATGTGCACAAAGCCACAAAGCCCAACTCCACATAGGACATGATATTTGTGCATTGCACACCAGATCATCCTTCCCAAAATTAGGTCAAGGCACAAAGCCTTACCTCACACATCCATATCACACAAAGCCACTTACAATCTCTTAAACTGAGCCAACATTAACACTTACAACATATTGTGCACATAGCCAGCACCCCCTTCTTACATTTCTTAGCTATTTATTTATACATCTACAAAAAGGCCTAATCATGGGTAAACCCATGGGTCGACATCCCTTAACCCACTACATAAACCCTAGTAAACCCTTTTCTCGGTCCACAAGGATGCAAAATAAGCGAGATCCCATGATCTCAGCTCTTCCCGGGCGCTCCATCTTCAAACATCCCGTCGATGTCCCAAAAGTGGTCAAACATGACCAATGTTTCCTCAAAACTTGGTCAAGGGCCAACAGTTATAAATATGGGATGAGTCACTGAATAGTGCCATGTGTCAAGAGATCAATTCAACAATGTTTTGATTTTAGTGAAGCACAACTTGATAGAAATTACAAAATCACTAGAATCAAAGATAAGAGAATGATTTCCTCAAGATGAATTATTGGAGGCGATGTCTATGGTATACCCTCAATATTGGAACCTTGAACAAAATAAAGAGGCTAAAAGAGTTGACTTCTTAGCAAAATTAAAAAATTTAGTGCACCGATTTGGCAAGATTCATCAAAGTTGTATCAACAAGACAATCTTTTTGGTCAAACAATGTTAGCTCAATATTTTGGTTTGGAGAAACCTCTAGAACATGGTGCAATAACAATATTATGGATTAAATTAGGTGAAATCCAATACCTAGAAGAAAACATGTCAGGATATTTCAAATTAGCAGATTTATGTCAAACCATGATTTTGGGATCGACGGAGGATGAGAGAATGTTTAATGCACTATCATTCTTGAATTCAAAGTTGAGGACCAAGCTTGATAAACATAGGGATACATTTTTAATATTATATGTAACAAATTATGACATAAACAATTTTCCATTTGATAGAGCACTAGCTCTTTGGCGATCAGATTGTGATAGAAGGGGATAATACAACACAAAAAATTCCTCTAATGAACTTGATATGGAAGATAGTTGTTAAGCCCTAATATTGGATCATTACCCCTTAATTGGGGAATATTAGATTAGTAATGTTATTTTATTTATGTCATCTTTAGTCAATTAGTTGTAAGTATACCTCCTAGTCTCCTATATATACCAAGGAGACATTTTCATTTTGAATCATCTTGTACTTGAACATTTAAGTGGGGTAAAAGGAGGTTTCCCCCTCGAAGAGGCTTATTATATGAAATTATCTCTTTTTCAAGGCTTTGAGTACTTTTTGTGAGGTTTTTCTATGCTATATTGATATTTGGTTCTTAACATATGGTATCAGAGCTCAAGGTCTTGGGGTTTCGCTGCTACATCAGAGACACCTTGGAATGTTTGCTATAACTATTTTTATACAATGTTTCATAAGGAACGGCTTGGACGATATTTGTTACATGGATCAAGGTACGTTGGGTTCAAAATTCAGCTCCTGAGGCTTTATACTTTCGGATATACAACCTGTACAAGATAGGGTTTTGTAATCATCCTAAAATGAGTCATTGCGGAATTTTCTCTATAAAAGATTTTCTGTAATGCTTCAGAACTTGAACGATGGAATATATTTACATAAGTTAGTAAGGTATATGTGGTAAAATTTTCATCTTTTGGGTCATCTTAAATTTGTAGATACACGCTGTGTAAGATAGGGTATTTGACTAGTCCTATTGACTAGTCTCAAGAAGGTGTTCTAGGTAAAACAATCATAACTTATTCCTAGAGTATCAAAATTGTGTGGGCCTAGTTTCATTGGATTGTGGACAATCTGTAGTATTGTTGGTGCGATTTTCATAATTGTATATCAAGTATTTTGTACGGGGCACTCTATACAAGTGAGATCTCCTGGGAAGGCCAAAAATCGGCAAGTTGTGGGGAAGTTACCGTAAATTACACTTGGCACATCTAGTTTTGATCAGACCTGTGGAATTGCAGAGAAGAAATATCAGAGAACTACATAAAATAAAGTTTCATACCCAGAAGGGTCGAAACTTGGGAGATACAATAGAAGAAATATTGTCTAGCAGAACCACCTCAAAATCAAGGTTCAAAAGTGATACTTGGCCAACATGCCACCAAAAAAGGGAA
>ML788204.1:632620-650697 GCA_009831015.1 Picea engelmannii | reverse complement strand
CCTCACAAAACAACTTCATCTAAAATCTTTCTAACAACTCACTAAGTTGTCCTCCACAGGAGGTGCCAAAAGAAAATTTTAGTCTAAGTAGGATTTTGGGGGTAGGCATCCAAATAACCCCCTGTTATCTACTTCTGACATTTTCAAACATACAAGTTGACAAATAGGGAACTTCAAATCCTCCAAGTCCAGTGTTCCAATCACCATAAGGCAGGGAGATACCCGTGAAGGGTCAAAGGCCGAGGTCCGATTGTTCTGTGCATCCCCCCTTGAGGCACCCACCTCTTGGACGGGATCCAGCCTGTGACCCATTTCTTAGGCCAAAAATCTAAATGCCGCACTTGGACCGAGGTACCTAGTGACCAACTTTAGGACATCTACCCAGGTGGCGATTGTGGACTGCAATTGCACCTTGATTGGATTTTGTGTGGCTATTGGGAAGTATCGCCAGCTCTTTCAGAATATTTCCCCCTCTACCCCTCATTATAACCAGTTATTTCATCCTTCACTAGTTTCTCTTCCGGTGACTTCAGACCCCACTATTGAGTACTATTGGAAGGTCCAGTGCTATTTGAGAGGAAGGACGTTACATCTTCTAGGACACGAGCATTTGCTTTCTTTTGATTCCCCCACGCAGACAAAACCCTCTTACCCACATATATGCTTCTTTCTCATTTATGTATGATGCACATCTGATTACAGTTTAACTTTGATATATATATTGTGTAGACAATCACAGCAAAGGCTCTTGTTTCTATACTTCTCTCACCACTTTTGCACACATTTTACACAACTAGTCTGCCATCATAGGGGAACCACAGAACCCTCGTCGTTCATGACGCTTTCTCAACCTTCCTCCTATCTTAGGGGCAGTATCCGGTCATACCCACTCATCGGTACCTCCTTCACACACTCCTGTGAGTGCTACCATCTTAGGATCAGCTTTGCTTGGTTCTACCTTACTTGGGTCCAATTCCCAAGGTCATACTTTCACTCGCTCTCCTTTGCACAGAAGYGGGGGACCCAATTCCTCTCAAGGAGGGAGCACCAACCCACCTAGTCCCCATCAAGGGTCAGGTTCACAACACACCATGGCCAGAGCTAACCCTCCACCCCCACTACAGATGCCATACTTGGCCTCTCTCAACATTCTGGATCTCACCAAGCTCACTAATGATCCTATATTGCATGACGCCACATGGCCTGCAATGCCAACCATACTTCCTTCAGACATACCAAAGTTTGAAGGAAAGGCAGGGGATGACCCTGCCAACCATGTCATGACCTTTCATCTATGGTGTTCTTCCAATAGCATTATGGATGATTCCGTCAGACTGCGATTATTTCAACGCACACTCAGTGACCCATCAGCCAAATGGTATGTCGAAGAAAAATCAGGGTCCCACACAACCTTTGCGTCATTGGCCAAAGCGTTCTTAACTTTCTTCCAATTACCCATCCGCCACGACAATGGTCTAGAACTACTGTCTAACTTCAAACAGACCTCAGCCACCCACATCGCTGACCACATTCATGAGTGGCGTAGGCGACGTAGTTTGTGTAAAGCAGAAACCACCAAGCAACAATGCTTCGACTGGTTTCTTAGATCACTTGTCGCTCTCCTTGGAAAGGATGTCGCTTCCACCTTCCCTCAATCCGAAGAGGAAGCCATCAGTCAAGCCCAACAATATGAACTCATCTACGCACAGTCAAGATACTTATACATGGTACTTCCTAATCTTCCGAAACCTGTGCCATTTGGTCAAGACAAACCAGGGATGTCTCACTCAGCAGACGGGCTAATAGGTGCCACCACACACCATAGCCCACAACCCCAACCACCACCGATGTATGGAATGCCTCAATACCCACCAACATATGGGGGCACTTCTTATTACCCCCCACCCCCTTATCAACAACCGTATCCTGTTGCTATACCTCCACCCACCAGTGGACCACCACCAGCACCCTCCATACATCAACCTCCTCCAACCCCCAGTGGTACTCCATCCACATCAGCTTATAGTACTAGTGAAAGCGCTATGCCTTCCTATGTACCTTATGGAGCGGAACCACCACAGAATCCCTATTTTCCCTTTCCTGGTCCACCACAACCCATGCCCCCCCCACATCCTCATACGGGGGTAAATTTTGTTCAACTCTCCGCTGCTCAACAATACCAAAATTTTGAACAGTTGAACACAGCCAATCCAACTCATCCATCAAACAACACCAAGAGAAAAGGAAGGAACAGAAATAACAATAACCCTGGTCAAGGCAGGAATCAACCCCCACAACATCAACCCACTGGGGGAAACTAGAACCAAGGGAACCAAAACCCCCAAGGGGGCAATAAAAACAAACGCCAAGGGCGAAATAATCTTAAAACCATCCACCCTTGTGCTCTTTGTGGCATGTTCGGTCATTACACCCACCATTGCCCCCAGATTGCTGATTTCAAAAGGTTGAAAGACTCTGGGAGCCTTCCCCCTTCTCCTGCGCAACCTGCCCCTCAGCAGGCACAACAACAATACGCACAACAACCCCCTCCTACCGTGCTGCAAAATCCTATCCCCCATCAAGGTGTCATAAACACCCAACAAGACATGTAGCATCCCCCACCTCAGGTGGGCCAATACCATAATCCCAACAATCCTGCTGACTGGACGATCCTCCTCACCAGTGAGGAAGAAATCCTTCTGCAAACACGCAATTGTCAGTATCCTACAATAGCTGAGTCTACTCCTATCTCTCCAGAGACAAACCCTACACTGACGGGACCTCCGTTGGTGATCCCTCGCCCTTCCGCTGAACTACCATTACGCATCCCTCGCATCCTCTTGTGCAGGAATGTTCACAATCCACAGGCTAGAGCAGCACATAACTACAACTTGGTAGATGACTTAGCTCAATCACCCACTGCCATGTCAGTTTTGGAAGTCCTCTAGACTTGTCCTACGTAGCGGAAATCACTACTTTCTACCTTGGGGGTAGTCGACCCTGCTGATACTCGACTCATCACCTTTGACCTCAATAGCTACGAACCGCGTCTTCCCGCCGCAGTTTCTATTCAAATACCAGTAAAAATATGGAACATCACCGTCCATCGGTGTATCATCAATGAAGGGGCATCTACATGTATTATGTCCAAAAAAGTATGGCAGAAACTTGGTTCCCCAGAACTCATATCTTCTGCCATCACATTATGAGCTTATGACGGACGACCATCATCTCCTGAAGGGCTCTTCCAAAATGTCGCCGTAGAACTTGGGGGAAAAACTATTCTCATTGACATCGAAGTTATTGACGCTCAGCTCGATTACAATATCTTGCTCGGACGTAGCTACATGTATGCTATGAAGGCAGTGGCATCATCAGTCTTTAGGACAATCATGTTCCCCCACAATGGAAAGATTGTGACCATTGACCAAGTTTCGCACTACGAACCTAACCCATCTGCCAATCTCGATAACATTCTTCCTCTTATCCACACCAACAAAGACGTATATCCACTCGTCGAGATGGGTCCTGGTATTTTCAAAGATCCATCCTTGTTAGGGACATACCATGGAGCACCACCACTCCTTCCCCCTAGTCAAGTATGCGTCATCTCATCTAAGGAAACTCACCAGGAGGATACTCGTCCTCCTCAGGAGGCTTCAGTCATTTCTGACGTCTCAACAGTCGCAGCACCACTCCCACAGGAGCCTCCTATGCACTCGTCGACCCCTACGGTCCACGAATCCACATCCCCTCAAGGGACTAGTCCCATTTGGGAGACAGTTCCCCGACCCCTCACTCAAATTCCCTTCTTTTATCCTCCACCAGGTATAGAATCTTTCCAGGTAGCCGCAACGCTCACATTACCCAATATGGTGCTAGCAATCCCAGTGTGGTACTTACATCCACCTGAGATGGTCCCTCGCCCACAGGAAGGACTCCCCATGACGATTCCTGTCCTCAATCCCACTACCCCCACTACCTCCATACTCCCTACCCCCCCTGCTACCGCTGGGGGCAGGAATAAGAAGAAGGATCCCATAGCTCCACTTCCTCTGCGCATCCCACCACCTTGCGCATTGTGTGACAAAGAGGGTCACCAAACCAACAACTACCCATCACTACCGGAATTACGGAATTGATTCCCCCCAATCAACCTCCCACAACACCCATCACTACTGCCAGTCCTACTGCTACCACCCAACCTTCCAGTAGTAAAGGGTTGAGGACCAAATTCACGTGTGCTATCTGTGCCGAGTATGGCCATTACACCCATCATTGCCCAGCACTACCACGTTTCCGACAAGCATTAGCGATTATACGCCGGTATTTCCAGAACAACCCACGCCCTGCCACGTCCTCTACAACAAATATCACCGACATTCGATATGTCACTACTTCAGTCAATGAACGCATGAGATGCCCTTGCTCTCTTTGCGATTCATTAGCACATTTTACATACCAGTGTCCTATGATCCTAGAATATCGGAAACGCCAATTGGCTCTACGCCACCCACCCACAGAGGCAGTCATTGACCTTACCACGC
The DNA here is from genome assembly GCA_009831015.1 of Picea engelmannii. Lineage (NCBI taxonomy): Eukaryota > Viridiplantae > Streptophyta > Pinopsida > Pinales > Pinaceae > Picea > Picea engelmannii. The sequence goes on along the minus strand of ML788204.1, from coordinate 646,150 downwards.
CGCCAGTGGATCATCATATCATCTCTCCTGAACCCAAGGCACTCCCAATGCCCCCTTGGTTCTTAGATGACATATCTGAGGATTTACCCCATAACCCACCCAACTCTCTCGCTCATCCCACTACGGAGACTCTCCATCCCACCACTACGGGTACCCCTCAGTACCTCAATATATGGTTTATGTCGAGTGAACCCTTACCCTCTCCTAGTGATACCCCCTCTGTTTCTTCAGCAGGGGGAAATCACCCTGTCACTAAGATCACTCCTCACAATCCATTATATTCCCGTCATTTCCAATGCGATGAAGAAATACTGGAAGAGCTACAACGCCCGAACTCTCCCTGGGACGCACTACATCATCGTGCTCTCTTCCTTCCGCAGGAAGTCCTCATGCCTCCTAGCCACAATCCCATTTACACAGTCGAAACCAAAGACTTTATCCCATCAGGGCCTATCGATTGGTTCAACAATCCCATTCCTGCACCTGATGCTTTTGAAGAAGGTAATCTGGCTAACATTTCCACCACCATCAAAATCGACATTTCCATTAAACCAAGCATTGTCGAAGAAATCATCATTGGAGCTGCTTGCACTCCTCAGGAAATCGCCGCATATAAAGCCCTCTTCCAGGAGTATAGGGATATCTTCGCCAGGTCATACACGGAGATGCCTGGCCTCAACCCCTCTATCGTTGAACATCACATCGACACCTGGCCCGACATCACACCCGTTCGCCAGAAACAACGACCACTACACCCATCTAAGGCTGCGGCTATCAAAGCCGAAATTGACAAATTGCGTACGACCGGATTCATTTACCCCATCGCTTATACTTCATGGGTTTCCAACCCTGTACCTGTCGACAAAAAATAGGGATCTATTCGCGTCTACACTGACTTTCGCGATCTCAATAACGGATGTCCAAAGGACAACTTCCCAATGCCTTTCATCGATCATATTATCGACGACTGCGCTGGCCATGAGGCTCTCTCCTTTATGGATGGATTCTCTGGCTATAACCAAATCCAAATCCACCCAGTCGATCAATACAAAACTGCATTCATTAACCCGTGGGGTACTTTTACGTATCGTGTCATTCCTTTCGGCTTAAAAAATGCTAGCGCAAGCTTCCAGCGCATGATGACATACATCTTTCACGATCTGGCTGCAATCATCCTCGCCTACTTAGACGATCTCACCGCTCGCTCTAAGAAACGTACCCAACACCTCGATGATTTACGAATCATCTTTCTACGGTGTCGTCAGTACAACATTCGCTTGAACCCTCTCAAGTGTCTGTTCTACGTCACCACAGGGCGCCTCCTTGGTTTTATTGTTTCACAAAACGGTATCACCGTGGACCCCCTCAAGGTCAAAGCCACCACCGAAATTCCACCTCCTCGAAATTTACGGCAACTTCAGAGTCTACAGGGCAAAGCCAACTTTCTTAGATGCTTTGTTCCTGATTACGCTATATGCGCACATGGTTTCCTTCGCTTAATACGTCACGACATCCCTTTTCATTGGGACGACTATGCCCAACAGTCGTTTGACGATCTTAAGGCAGCACTTTCCAATGCACCTTTGATTAGTGCACCTGACTATAATCGCGACTACATCCTCTCCATATCAGCATCAGCTGTATCAGTAGCCTGCATCCTCGTCTAGCTCGGAGATGACAATCGTGAACACGTCATTTACTACATCAGTAAGAATCTCTCAGGACCACCCCTGAAGTACAAACATGAAGAGAAACTTGCTCTTGCAGTTGTCCTTGCAGTTCAGAAACTGCGCCATTACATTCTGCTTCGCACCACCAAGGTCGTCACAGATTCCAACCCTATGCAATATTTGCTCAGCCATCGCCTATTTAACGGCAAATTCGCTTGACGGATCGTTATCCTTGTGCGCCTTCCACTGAATCGCCCATGCATGTGGGCCCACATCCTACCAAAAAACCCCTCAAAACCCCTGTACAGCCCCCCGTATCTACCCTGCCCAAAAATTGGAAACCTATTTCTATGCAGGATGATCAGACCACTAACCTGAAACTCACACGTCATCGATCAAATACCTCGTGCTCCATGAATCACTCAATCTCCTCTAAATCTACTCGTCCAGTCACTGTAGTAGCAGGTACAAATGAGGTGGCAATGTGGGCCCTACAGCTATATATAGGCCTTTTGCCAAACTTCCACTCACCATTCCAGGAGCCCAAGGTGTCCATTTTTCGAACCGTCTTCATCCATGGGATCAGCATCCCACCACCTCCGTCACAGCTGTCCCTGGGCCACTTTTCATTCTAATCCCCCGGGGCACCTTTTTTATCATGGTCAGGTACGCATGCACATTGTCACATTTATCTAATACATGCTCATATCTTATATTCTCTTCAGATATTGTTCACTTTGGGTATTTGGTTGTTCTATGTGCAGGTACTTGATCATCATCTCTCCACATCATTCCTTCAAGTATATACTCAGCACTGGCATGTAGTCTCTCCCGCTGTATTGCATTTACATTTCCAGTCACACCCTCTGATATTGGCCTTTAGGACACCCATTTCCGTCTCTGCAGTACTCACACCTCTATTTTGCATCTACGGTACTGGTACTCGGTAACTTTCTTACCCACATGAGTTGTGTCATTCATAGCACCTTTTTGCACTTTTGACACTCATGTTGTTCTTCATTACCCTTTAGGGATGGGAGTCCCGGTAGTCTTTTATCATGTTGCGAATCAACCACATACTTCTTCTCCTCATTTTGCTAGCTTCCCATATGGACTCCCAGTTCATCGCTTTATGGTTATGTTCTTTTTTACCTCCACCTCCGCAGGATCATGAACCCACCATTTCATCCACCATCAGGTTGCCCATCTGCGAACCTATCTTCATTTCACCTGCCTCATACAGAAACTCGCCAATGGGGGCCCCACCCTTCATCAATTTTCCAAGAAATTTCTGCCCTTCCTGGGGCACCCGTTTCTATATTTGTACATTTTTCCAAAAATTATTCATTATTTATTGTACAAACGCCTTTACTTCCAGTTATTTTCTTTTGTCGTCACTGTTGGTGACCTGCTTTCCTTTTGGCCACACGCAACCCATGTCACCCTTGGTTAGAGCATTACTTATCATTTACCCTTGCCGGCATCATCCATATTTTTAGTGTACTCCACAGATCACTTACCTATACCCTCTGAATTTGTTCACCTTGTCCCGCCTCTGGCACAACTTATCCTCGGTCTTGGCGTCCCCCTGACACTCGACCTTGTCACATGGTTGCGGCCACTGTTTGTCTCATACATTCTCCAGCCAAGGGTCGTCTTGAGTCTTCCCACTTCTTGACTTCATCCATGTACCTCTACCACTTCCTCACCTCAGTAGATTCCATGGAGCCCTTTTGCTTCTGGGAGTCGCGTCTCCCCTTTGTCGACATCAGCACAATTTTCCAGAAGTTCGACAGTATCTTGATTCTCATTTTCCATTCAATGAGTGATCTTGGATGGCACAGGGGGAAACACCATTGCTCCCTGATGTTGTTGAACCCCATAACATTCAACACCAACACTTTCTCATGTTATGGTGGGTCTTATGTTGCGACTATTGCAGTTTTTATTATCAGTTGCCGAAGACCTCTGAACTTGGTAGGGCCATCAATGCCCGCATCATCGTTGCTGCTTATTACCGCGATCATTGCCTATTGTTCAGAGTATGTTCCTTTGCAGAATTGTCTTTTTCCTTTATCATTACCGCCCCCGAGGGCGCTGCAGTCGTCTATAGCAACACTTCAGTCATCTTTTTTCAGAGTTACATTACACGAGCATGGGGCATGCCCTCCTCGTTTGTACACACTTGTATATTATTACGCACCTTATGGAAGGTCGGGTTCTACCGGTTCCTTTCTTCTCCAAAGGATTGATCTACACGGTCCCACTCTTGCTCTCCCTTGCAACACCATTCTCAGTAGAAGAAACATTGATGGATTTTGGCTATACATTTTTCTCCTAACCTCATCCATCAGGGGGCATCTGTTATCACTGAAATTTTGTCCGCACATGGCGACAAGAACTCCGCATCGTCAAAACAGGAAAGAAGTCATTCATGGCACAAGATTAATTCCACAGCATGGAAAAAGGGTCAAAAACTATACAAAATGATCAAAAAATTGAAGGGCACTTTACAGAACCTGGGTGTGCGCGCATATGCACGTAACAACAACGTACAATGCACACATAAGCGCACGATGCGCGGCTATTTTGCGAAAAACCCACGCACCTGCTAAACGACACATTTATTGAAATTGGTCGGCCTCCCAACCACTAATGGATCAGCTCCCAAGCCGATTTGACATCAAATCTGAGCTGAATCCGCATGGTAGGCTGGTCAAAGACCTAATTTAGCCCTAAAGAGCCCCTTTTCACACCTCAAAAGGGTTACATAAACACCCAATGCCATGCTATAAAAAGCCATGAAGAACCATCATTTTCTCAAGGAATTTCATGCATTGTTATGTTGCTAAGATTGTTAAGGACTCATTCTTTGACAATTACACATATGCATCATTTCAAAGATCTATCAACCTCTCTCTTGAGTGGATAAGCTAGGAGTTCTTTCACCAACATTTTCATTTTTCATTGTAAGGAGAGCAAGTTTGTGAGGGCCTCAAGAGCCTTCCTTTGGAGGAAGAAGGAACCACAGTTCCCTTTCTTCATTGTGCTTTGGATTTCATCAATAGACCAGCTCAAAACATTGGTGATATTGGTATTGTTGTCTTTGTTATTTATGCTCATAGTTTTAGTTTGTTTTAATTTATTTCTTGTTTATAGTTTTGTTGTTTCTCTTTCTAACTCTTTCCTCTACAACTGTCATGCCTAGCAAGACCCAACTGGGCATGTAAGCACCCTTTATTTGCTCACCAAGTGACTAATTGGGTGCAAACAATAAGTTCTTGGTTGTTTACTTAGGACAATAAGTAGCTCGTAGTCGAGCGAAATCCTGTTTTGAGTTTGTTGTTCAAAGATCTTGGAAAAAAATTTAGTTTGAAAAGTTGAATAAGAATTGTGTCAAGAAGAAGTTATTTTGTTTCTAGCTTTCTGTTTATTTTTCTTTCGTCTCTCAAACATCATTAGTTTCACTTTCATAAACTTTGACTTAAAACAAGCCATGAAAAATTAACGATTAATTAAAATCAACTAGACTTTATGTTTGTAGGGTCCATCAATTAGTCTAGGCTAGAGCCTTGATTTAGGTTGGAGAGGAATCTCTTCAAGGCTGCAAAACATACATAAGAGTCTATGCTAGGGAGTGTTAAAGGTCTAGTATCGTGAAATCTATCTGGGACCCCCCTCTAACATAGGGGATAAACATGAGGTTGCGTGTGGAAAGGTAGCAGAGATAACCCCTCCAAATCTGGACCAATCGTAGTGGAGAACACATATAGAGGACTTGTCTTGGGATTTCGTCGATTGCATTTTCCACGGAGCTTAGTGGGTCTCGAATCCATTCGAGGTCCTAAGTTTTCTTCTAGACCACTTTCTTTCGATACCCTTGACAGGTTTTTGGCTTGATACCCTGCTCATTGTGGTCTGCTTGACTTTCGATTGTACCCGCCTGGTGATTGTCCACGCGTTGGCAACCTAGTTGCCTATATTTTTTAGAGACATACATAGGTGACTATGGGGGTATACTGCAGTACCTAGGATAGACATTGGGTCATGCTTTGTAGAGTATACCCGGAGGGTGCTCTTGTGTTCAAGTTTCACTTGCAGTGGTAAGTTCCTCTAGTGTTGGTTGTTGTAACTATTCTTCCAACTAGTTTAGTGTTTGCTTGTTTTATCTTGTAGGGTATTTTTTCTATTGTATGTTGTTTTTGAATGAATAGAAAGCCCTAGTGTGTATTTGATCTTCTCACACAGTGGAGGATCATTGTTACGCATCAAAATTACTCACTTCGATAGTGTTGCAAGTGTCATCATTACAAGTGTCGCAAGTGTCACAATTTTTTCACAAGTGTCGCAAGTGTCAAGAAAAGAATACTACCATAATGCCTATGTCGTACCTATAGCAACATCAAAAAGACACTTGAAACACCTCAAACATTTGATTTGGAAGAAGGGGAATGGTTAACTGGGTTTATGAACCTCTTGCCATCTGAAAGAACCATTAAAATTGAGTTTTTAGAGGAGAGCGCTCCCTTATACCACTGTTAGGAGTGTTGGTGCCCCCCTATAGACTGTTAGGGAGTGTTATAAAACTCTGACAGCCCTTTTGGAGGAATGTTGCTACTGTTAGGAGTGTTGGCACTCCCCTATACCTTACTAGGGAGTGTTATAACACTCTGACTACACTTTTGAAGGAGTGCTATCTATTATGGGCAACAGTTGGTTTGTTGAGAAGAATGAGGGAAAGATCCATTCAATCTTTGAAGGCAGTTGGATTCAAATCCCTAGTCAAGCCATGATCTTAGGGAAGATCCCTAACTGAAGGAGGAAAATCCTCAACTTACCCCAAATATATCTCAAGTAGTTGGGCCTCTCCAAGCCTATATAAGAAGGATTTCTTATGGTGAAAAGGGGATGATTGGAGGCATGAAACCTATGATCTCGTAGGAAACACACAATGAAGTGGAGGAGAATAATCAGTGAAGTTGTTGTCATTCTGATCGTGGATATTTTGAGCAATGGTTGGACAAGGAGAGCTTGGTGAAGCTGTTGCACTTCATCCATGGTTGTAAGAAATGCTATGATCTCATTAATATAATTTGCTTGGCCTGTTTCTTTCTAATTTGTGTTTGATCTCACATGAATTTGTCTCAAGTAGATAGGTCTGTTTTGAACTAATCTTGATAGAGTAGGAAGTTGGTTGTGTCTTCGTTTGTCTACAGGGCTTATCGAGGAGCTCAAGATTGGAGATCGACTTTGAATGCGTAGGGACAAACACTAGTAAAAAGGTACTCCTTCCTCCTCATGCATTAGTTTGTCTAGATCTAAAAGGAAGTCATTGTCCATGATAAGCATCTTCTGTCTTAAGAGTTAAGAGTCTAGCTCTCAAGAGGAGATCTACCTATCCACAGGGAGATTTTCCTTCAACAATCATGAGCTCTGCTGGTCAAAAAGGATTCTTGGCCTACCACCAGTTACACTGGATCCACCCCCACCACCGCTAAGGCAAAATCTTGACCAACAAGGGTCTTTTGAAGTGACCAGGTCATAGGAAACTGTGCCCGAATAACATCTGGAGGAACCAACTATTTCAGACCTTGGAGCGGAAGCTATCGGTCCACTCAAAACTCCAACCAATGATCTGTCAATGCCCATCATCATATATATTTATCCTTACGGGTGCTAGATAGTGTCACACGTAGCAATGGAAACAAATTCTACCACTTCTTCTGGGAATTCTTCTATTCCCACTACAACTGTCACCACAGGGGGTGTTCCACCTCCTAACCCACTGTCTTCGGTCCAAGCCACCATGGTCTCGACTGACTCTACCTCAAGTAGTGGTCTGGTCCCATATTTGGAGGTGGCCACTTCTCCTTTCACATAGAGTGTGGCAGGCCCTCTGTTCTCATACAGGATGCCTAGCTCAGGTACAAGCCCTGTACTATCCTACTCCACTTTACAGACTTTAGTTCTAGGGGCAGGGAGCTCTAACGCTCCTCTGCAAGGACCCATGGGGGGCACTTCAACTCCCTTTAATAATTTCCCTTATGGGGGAGGTCATATACCTCCTTTGTCCCCTTTGCTTGATGGTACCCACCAACAATCTGGCGGGCCAAACACACACCATAGTTCACTTAGAGTAGGGAGTCAAGGACCACCTTCTCATAATATGTCGGTAGGGTCGACACCGTTTTCTTTGTTCGATGCATTTGGTAATAACACTTTCTCATTAGCTACTTTCCCGAGTGGGGGCAACCTTGGTTATGGCCAACCTAATCCTATGCACGGTACTATTCCTACACAGGGGGAAAACCCAGGAACTTCTTCCACATCAGGACCTTGGAATTCTTGGCAAGGATAAATTCCCTCATCTGGAATGCTGATATGGGGAAATTCTTTTCACAACCAATGGAACCTCAAGCAAGATAAAATACCTATTTCCATGGGATCATCATGGGGCAATCCTCCCCAAATTCCTTTGAATGTAATGCATTCCAACCATCTATGTCCTATTTTGGGAATCAGCTGATAATGTCTCCTCAAATGGAAAAATTGTACGCTGGTCATGGCCATGGTTTTTACCAGAACCCCAACCAACAACCAAACTTTTCCTGGAAACCTGGTGCCAGTCAAACTACAAGCCCCTTTTTCCATGGTTATCACCAACAACCCAAACTACCTTTCCTGGAAACCTTGCACTTGCCAGACTTAACAAGGTTGTTGAATGACCCTATCTGTCATGATCCACATTGTCCCCCTATGCCAATGAAGTTGCCTTCGGACATACCAAATTTTGAAGCCAAGACTAAAGAAGATCCAAGAGATCATGTGACTACTTTTCACCTTTGGTGCTCATCTAATTCGTTGAAATACGACTCTATACAGTTGTGATTGTTTCAACATACTCTCATTGGGAGTGCTGCAAAATGGTACATTGAGCTTGACTGCTCAAGATATTCTTCCTTCGACGAATTGGCTATGGCTTTCCTAAACCATTTCCAATTACCTATGAGATACGACACCGACACAGAATTGTTGGCCAATTTTGAATAGAAAAAAGAGAACCATATCTCTGATCACATCCGAGAATGGAGATGCCAGAAGAGTTTGATTAAGGTACCAGTCCCACCAACATTCTTGATTGAGTGGTTCCTTAAGTCTTTGGTCCCACAGCTATCCAAAGACGTCACAATGTAGGGAGTGTTTTTAGAAGAAGATGCCATCATGAGAGCTCAATAGCTTGAGCTAATTTATTCTCAGTCTGGTTTACTGTTAAGAGATTTTTTTGAATGCACCACGATCCATACTTGATAAAACTAGATAGAGAGTTGGACCACATGCCAATGGTATTGTAGGTTCATCACAAACAAAGCCCATTGAACAAATGACAAAACAATTGCAACAATTTTCTATACAACACACAGCGGCTAGCCAAACTACTGTTTCGACTGTTCCCCCTACCCAAACGTCAGATGTACATGGTGTGCAATCAAAAAATCTGAAGGTAACCCGACAACCTGATGGAAAGAAAAAACAACGTAAGAAGGGTAAGGAGGATAAGAAAGCCACTAATAATACTGGCGGGGGAAACACCAAGAAATGAAAGTCAAGGTATCTGTGTAATCTATGCGCAGAAGACCAGCCGACTCATCAATGCCCTTGGCTTGCTGAGGCCCAAACGTTATTGTCACAACAACAGCCTGTTGTGTTAACAAACCCATTCCAACATGGGAAAAACTTAACTCAAGCCTCTAGGAGCACAGAAGGGGGTAGTCAAGGACCCCCTCCATCTGTGTATATTGCTTCATCCTCGAATGTGTATATGATGAAAGGTGATGCCTACATATCGACTAGAGCACATGACTACGAAAAGAGAAGCACCTATGACAAAGTTAAATAAGTTGAGATCCCATCTCTTCCTCTCCAGGTAGAGAAGACATTGGGTGAAACAATGACATGCATCCCAAAAGGCATGTTCAAGAAAGATTCTCACAACCCAAATGCAAGGGCCACCTAGAATTACTCTGTGGTGGAGGATTTGTCTCAAACCCCTTGTCCAATGTCTATTTTGGAGGTCCTCCAGAGATGCCCTTCATAGAGAAAGGCTCTGTCCGCTGCTTTAGGATCTGTTGAGACTTGTAACTTGGGTACGATCATGCTTGATACGACCAACTTAAAACCTCCTCTCCCTTACCACGTATCATTTTAGATAGTAGTGGCTTACCCCATTAAAAATTTTACTCAGAACATTTTCTACACAGTGGTTGATGAGGGCACCTCAACATGCACCCTGTTGTTGGAGTGTTGGAAGGCCATTGGCCAGCCCATTTTGTCTCCGTCACCTACTCTTCTTGCCACTTTTGAAGGTCATTTGTTCCAACCACATGGTATCATCCCCTCTTTCCCCATGAAGTTAGGAGGGAAGACCGTGTGCATCGAGGTTGAAGTGGTCGATGCACCTCTCAACTACAATCTCTTGTTAGGAAGGAGTTGGACCTATGCCATGCAGGCAGTGCTCGCTACATTTTTCTGGGTCTTGTTGTTTCCACATGAGGGTTGGATCGTGACCATTGATCAGTTTTCTTTCTCCCGTCTTGACCCTTCATTGGGAGAATCTACGGTCTCAATGATTGATAACCCTCTACCCGACATCGTTAACATAGGGGTTGGTTTGTACCCACCTTTGATGGGTACTTTCGATTACCCACCTCCTTCAAGAGATGTTAAGTTTGTATCCAATCAGCCTAAGGTTGAGATTTTCCAAGTATTGTCATTTCATACAACCTACTTCAACTATCCATGGACTCTTCCTTCCCCATCACTCATGATGGAAGGGACAGGGCATCATGGTATGGCCATGCCCTTGTCCATGGCAGACGTTGCGTACTATACAGTCCAGCAAGCATTCATCGACCTCGATCCAACTTCTACACAAGAGTTAGATCCGATTCTAGAACCTACTTGGGCTCGAGGTTCCCTTTCCAATACTAACTCTTTATAATTAGTCTTTCCATCAGATGAAGTGATTATCGAAGCATTGACTAGTCTAAACAAACCTTGAGAAAATCTCCATCATAGATCTTACTTCCTCCCAAAATTATGAAGATTTGATGTAGGGGAATTCACTTTGACTATGACTGGAGACAAGTCTTTTTCTATCATCCCCTTGGCTACACATGTTCTTTACGTCGAAGGAAATATGGAAACCATCGTTGAAATGATTCCTATAGATATCTCCAAAACCCCTAGCATCATGGAAAATATATTTGTTAGAGCAAACTGCTCCCTCGAGACGATGTCAGGCATTGACCCATGAAGTGTTGAGCACAAGAAACATTTGTTGTCTTTCAATCTCCCTTTGAAATCCGAAAGCAACATCCAGCGAGACTGCATGTATGTTTTTCGATCTCATCCGGATTAACTGAGAAAAAAAAAATGATGTGTCTTCTTTTAAGCCCTTTTTAGACCCTCTAAACATGAAAATATTGCCGAGCGATCTTGTTGAACTTCACGCTCATTAAACTGAAACTTGAAGGCACGTCTGTTCGATAGTAGTTTACCCCTTTTTCAGTCTGGATGGTCAATTGTATGAACAAAGGTATAATCTAGAGGCCTCGATTCTCAAGAAGAGTATTCTCAAATACAATTTTAATCCTTTTTCGGGGCTGAGAGACTAAATTTATGAAAAAGGAACCCCCATGGATTCCATAGTTAAGCTCTTTTCAGAATCCCTAAAATTGAAAAGATCGTCGAGTGACCTTATTCTTTCACACTCGTTAAACTGGTCCAGAAGAACATTCCTGATGGACTCCATAGCTAAGATTTTTTCAGACTCCTTAAAAATGAAAAACATTCTGAGTGATCTTGTATTTATCACACTCATTAAAATGGTTTTGAATAGATGTCTTTTTGGTGCTAATTTAACCCTTTTTCAAACCGACTAGACTACCTTTGAAAAAGGTACCAGAGTGGAGTCTCCTTTTACGTTTTTTCAGACTCTCTAAATATGAAAAACCACCGAGCTTACCTTCTCTAGGCTCGTTAAAATTACATAGAAGGAAATTACCATTGTGTGTTTTGTTAACCTCGTTTTCATACCTGCATCTTTTGCCTAATGTTTTTTCCATGTTGCTCTCAACTGAACCACCTGAAGCATGCCTTATACGCAAGCCTTGTAGCACTTTGCCTCTGCATCTTGACACCTTTGTCCCCTGAAGGATTTTTCCCGAGTGTCCTTTTCCTGCATATGTCCCTTTTCCCTAAGCATATTTGTGTTCTGTGTGCTTGGAAATAGTATGTTTGTGACACTCAATCCTCCTTTGTAACATAGCATTATTTTATTCTTTTTCCAAAATTATTGAAAAATACAAACAAAAAAAAAAAATCAAATATACCCCAAAAAGAGGAAGGGAAAAGTGTTTTATTTTTATTTGGTAGCACAATGAGTTGCCCTTGGACAAAGCACATCCTTTCATTTGTTAGTAAATCTATGGGTTTTAATATGACCTTAGGAAGATGTTCTCACTACATAGAGTTGTGTCCTCCTCTGTTTGATTATTCTTCCAAACATATGGAGAGTTTGTGTTGCCTCCTGCATTGTGAACTTATGTCAATGCCATGCTTCTTGAGTCTCATCATTTGTTGTGCTATTGTCCAAGGGAATTTTTTACCAAGCCTGATTCATCCCCTCTGCAGTTTATTTCTTGCCCTCAAGCCCACCACCCCAAAAGTCCAATCAAGTCTTTGTTCAAAATCAATGAATCCTTCAGTCTGATCATAAAGATTCTCTAGTCCATGCTCGAAGAGCCACCAAAGACCTCTGGGTAGTGAAGCCATACACTCATACTACACTCCTACCCTAGTTTTGAATATTTTGAATTTGTTGCTCGAGCTCTGAATACCTCATCTCCAACAATAAGGCCTTATCAGATTCTAGAAGATGGATACTATACATGTATCTCTTTTTTGATTTTGAGATGTAGCTCCATTGTGTATTGCTCGTGGATACACTTTATATAGTTATATGACATGGGTCTATAGTGTATTTGATTGGTAGCCATCATTTTATTTCATCCCGAGCATGGGTATACCTGCCTCGGTGAGACAATTGTTATTTTGCAGATGGCACCTCTCAATTTCTGGTCCCTGGGCTCACTTGTTTGGAATGTTGGTGAATATTGATAATGTATTTTGGCCATCATATGCTCTTATAACCTCACACATTAGGGGGAATCTGTTATAACCCTAATTTTCACCAAACATGCTTACCTGACATCAGGCCATCTCATATTCCTTCTTTGCCAAGCCACTACTGAACAACTCTTCTAAAAAACTCCATTTTTAAAGGTACACACTAGCTAACCCACTATAGCCCACGTGTATCTATAGTGTCCATGCTAGCTAACCCACTATAGCCTGTGTGGAGCTAGAGAAGCACGAAAAAAGGAAATTTGCTGACAGAACACACAACTTTGGCTAAGTTAAATAAACCTTCTGTCCATGCATGGTCAGTCATTCGACTAAATACCTAGCTCCTTCTAGCCTATAAAAGAAGGGGTAAGGGTCCCATTTGAAAGGAATAAAATCATAGTAAAGAAACTATACCCAATTGAGCATTCCCCTTGGCCCAAACTTCAGTCATCCTTGTGCAAACAAAAGTATAGAGAAAAGCAGTTGGAGGACAGTTGAAGAGGAGCATTGTCTATCACATGTTGTAAGTTTACTCTTGTGAAGATTAATACAAAAAGGAATACTTTTCTCATCCCACCATATGAGGTTTTCATTGTTTATTGCGTACATGTTGATTAAATATCTAACCCATGTTGTTTGTCTTTTGTGAATGCAGGTCAACATTGGGAGGAGA
>ML788204.1:516820-544405 GCA_009831015.1 Picea engelmannii | reverse complement strand
CCTTTATGCCACAAAACTTAGGATAAGTGGTTTTTTAACCCCTTTTTTCCATTTTTTCGCCAAAGGGTGTCGCTTCTTAGGAAAAAACCCCTCTAACAATATTATTTTATAACAAACACAATGAGACTTCGTTTGATTGTCGTTCATTGAGGTATACCATTACCAAACGCGAGACAACACACTGATGATGAAATTAGGTATCAAGTCACCGAGTACATTCTTACAAGTGTGAATAAAAGAGTGGTGGTCGAAAACTTGAAGAATCCATCGATTAGGAGAACATTGATGTATTCCCAATTGTCAATGGTGAGAGAACCTACCACTAATGACTGCAGGCCTCTAGGTACTCATAGGACTCTAGGTCTCATTTCCAAAATGGATGAGTTGAAGTCGATGGATGGAGACCCGCTAAAAGGATATCATTAAGGCATCTCTCATCAGTCAACACAAGGTACAAAGAAGGAGCTTAATGATTTAGAGGAAATTGGACGAAGAACATGTTCACGAACCAACAACCTCGTGCATCTTTCGTGTGTGCCAAGTGCAAGAGGTACACAAAAAGGACCCTCTAAATAGAAGCCAATGAGGAAAATTGTTGACAAAGGTGAGGAAACCACCAATAAGGATAATGGCATCCAAGACACTGAACGAATCCCAATGTGTGAATATATGTCTTGCCATCGAACACAAGGGAAACCACCTATTCAACGAACAATGATGAAATGTCAACTGTTGGGTTCAAGGTTACCTACCAATGAGGAAAGTAGGACCAGGGTGTGTAATAGGACTACAACTTCATGTGATTCTGAGACAAACTGAGGGTATGGCCGACATGCAAAGTCAATAGTTCCGAGGAATGGTCAATACAGGTTGATAGACATCCTTTGAAGATGAGCATGAGATATATGGAAGACTCTGGAAACATAGACTCATTGATGAAACCATGGGATGCATGAGGCATCAATAAAACTCTTCATAGGGACTGGAAGAGTAACCAGTCGGGGGAGTAAACTCTATGTAACAATCTTAGCTTCCTAAGGCCATGCTAAAACAAAAATTATGATGACAAGTGGACTCAATAACTTTGTCCTCTGTTCAAAGGCAACACAACTGCAGCTAATATTAGATAATACTCCCTTTCCGCCCGTATTTGTTTTTTCATAGCCAAATTAATGGTATGATACAGAGGAGGAAATGAGTGTCGCAAGTAAGAAAAACTAGTTCTAGCAGTGGAACATACCTATGCTCAATGCAAGGAGGTGCATGTGGGAGATGGACACTTGGGGGAATGTTCCCTCCTGGGTATAGGGTGTCAAGTTGCAAAGGATATAAATGAGGCTCTACTTGGTTGAGAATGAAAAACTGATGAGGCAAACAGTTTATAACGCAAAGCGAGAACTGGCCATAGGCTCAATAATACAAGAAAGGGCATGAGATGAAATCAAAACTTAACGCAAAAAAACTGTCCTTTTTCATAATCTTAGTCTACTTGGTTTGAAAAAGGGATAAACTTGTACCAAATAAACATCCTTTCAAATCCAATTTATGAGTGTGAAAGAGACAAGTTCACTCGGCAATCTTTTCTCTTTTTGAAAACGAGTCAGAAAAGAGATTAAATCAAACTCACCTGGGAGTCCTCTAGGTATATATTAGCATGTTTATGAGTGAGAAATAAGGATCAACATAAATTCATGAATTATCTATAAGGGACTCCTGGTCGTACAGAAAACATCTCTGCAAGGGAACCAAATGGTGCAGAGAATATAACTAGGGTACCCATGTTTGGTAAGTCTCTACCATTTGATAATGACACGTCTTGTAGCAGATGGAGGGTTCTATGTCACTAAAAAATGGGTCCGTGTCTAATTCATATGAGTGACAGTTATAGAAAAATTCAAGTGTGCATGATGGAATGGATACCTATCCTATATGTTGGGTAGCGAAAATACCTCTCTATAGTTACGAACGATCAACATAACGTTAAAGATCGCAAGAATCCTTGGTGAAAACTACAAAAACCAACTCAATCCACTGTTGTATCAGTCCATTAGGGGAAATACGATCCGAAACTATGCAAAGTGGGTAAAAATTGCTATAAATAGTAATAAAAACCAAATTTTACTATGTCATTTGACATTTTTACCCAAATTGTGAATTTTGGACCAAATTGCGTCCGATCTTCAACTGGTGATTGCGGGAGTGTCGAGTGATAGAATCAACAACGATCTGGACCAGGTAATTCTTCTTCCCCTCCTCTTACTTTCTAGTGGATTACATTGTGTATTTAGGTTTCAAATTTCAAGTTATTTAAGGCGCAAATTAGAGATTTAGGTTTATGTGGGCTACCATCCATCGGGTTGAATATACGAGTGGTTATACGCATATGTGTAAAATAAAGCCAGCATATAATCAGCCCTATATGCAACTGTGAATGTTGCAGCCCACATATGTATCCGTAAACAAAGTTTTTTATGGTTGCTAACTCAAAAATTGAAGTTTCTCTGCAAGGATGGTGATAGAATGGAGGGAAAGAGAACATGAGGAGGTAGATGATGCTGTGGAAAGAGATATGGGGGCCTAAATGGCCTTGAAAATATGTGGGTTGTACAAGTTTTGTCACTCAAATGGATGAGGGCCCAAGTGAGGTTGCTACAGTTACTCATGGATTACTGGGATCCAGACAGTGAGAGCTTCAACCTTGATGGGAAACCATTAAGGATTGAAGTCAAGGATATATATATCTTGATAGGGTTGTCACGTCAGGGTGAGGTGGTGAACCTCAAAGCCCGGGGAGCTGGGAGTGGTATGAAGATAAAAGAGTACATAGATTCTCACTGTATAGCAGGGACCGAGAAGGTTAGGAGTCAACTCCCCATCCGAGCGATAAACAATCTAAGCCTTAAGATTGTTGTCCTCATTTTTTACCCATATAATAGGATCATATTTATTGCACCAGGCATCGAGGTCATTATGTTGTACTTTATAGAGTGTTTGACACCCATGGTGTATGATTGGTGCACCTCGCTACTAGATAATATGAAGAGTCAATTGACAGAATGCAAACAGGGTGAAAAGAGGAATTTCAGGTTTTCATCCATCTTGTGTAGATTTTTCTTTGAGCGGGTTCTAGGTTTGGGACCTAGAGTTGAGATCATTCCTCAAGGACCTTGCGATCCATCCATGGCACAATGGAATGAGGTGATGAGATAGAAGGGGGGAAGTAGGGTTCCCACACTCTACAACGATGATTTATTTTACTGGTGGAGACAATAGGTCATTGCTCTGGATGACTACCCCTATGCAGGGATCGACTTCAGAGGGGACACTGACATAGGTATGTCAAATTTTTTAAATATTTCATTTTTTTGTATTTTTGTATAGGAAAACAAAAATATTTTTGGATGACGTTTAAGTACTAACTAGACACATGTGTGATGTAGAAGTAGGTCCGTGACATCTAGACAAGCTTCCACAAAATCATCGGAGGCACCGAGGATATGAGGCATCGGGAGGAGAAGCAAAGAGAGTCCTTAAAAACGTGCAGGGAAACTTATCACATTTGACACATAGGATTCTGATGGTTCAAGTAGAGGATCTTCTGGAGGCCATGCAGCGGCAAGTGGTTGGTGTGCCCAGAGCTTGGGTGTGACTCTTTTGATGTCTCGCAAACGCCGTAGTTTTTTATAATGAAACACATCTAGCGCCACAAGCATAGATGTCATGGATTTTGTATTATCGGTTGTATATGTGTATTGAGGGTGTTGGCCCCAATTTTGTACTATAAACATCATATTTTTTTAAATATATATAAAACATCGTTCTTCGACTTTACTTATATCACAATGTGTATATTGATGAGAATGTTTTCTTTGATTTAGTTATGTGACAAATGCATAACATAGTCATTAATGCAATGGTTATTAGTTAGGTAATTGGGAGTTACATCACGTACTCCTCTCCTCCTACTATGTAATGAGATGGCTAATATAAGGGATTGACTGAGAAATCCCTTATTCATCGATCTGAGAAGGGAAGATTGGGGAGATAGCTAGACAGACAGTAAGTGGCTTGATGAGGATAACTGAGCTGAAACGCTGAGAAATAAGCTTTCAACCTGCCTTTCTCTGTTCATCAGCTAACTCCTAGATCTACTCTTTGTGCTTAGCCTCTATGTAGTGCTATAATGACTATTAGTTAAATCTAACTAATTAGTAGTTCAACTTTTTTGTCTCTTAGCTGAACTAAGCATAGTGAAATCAATCTCTTGCCATTCTATATGAATCCTAATGACTATTTATTCATCCCTGACAAAATTAGCATAAGCACCAGATACATAATTATAACTCCTAGGTATGTGATGATAAGTAATAAAATCAAACTGTCATTCTAAAATGCGTACCTATAGGAATCATCAGAGTAATGCAGGGTCGCGCACATGGTTATTTTTGTTCAACTGACATACTACTAACTAGGAATCTAGGCAAACCTCCAAAGAGTGAATACCATGTGAAATGGCATCGCGCAAAATTTCTATAATGACATTATATTCAGCCACATTATTCGTGGATGGTCCTAGGCATACACCACCTAAAGACACCAGTGGACCCTCGGGTGAGTAAACCACCCAAGTAGCAGAAGCCAAGTTCCGTGTATGATGACTAGATCCGTCTATGAATCCTAAGTAGAACAAATAATTCGTTGACATCTTCCAACCAAGGGAAAACTCGATAAGCAAGTTGAAGACAAAAAATAAAGGGGAAAGATATATACACTAAATTACATTAGTATAAAAAGAGTGACGCCCAATCTTGGGGCTCAAGCATAATATATTTTTAAGTAGAGCCCATTATTGGGCTCGGGCAACATGTTTCCTTCATTATCTTCTAATTCATAGGATCCTTTTTCTAAGGCACGTCGCACGATATAAGGACCGTGCAACATGGGTTTGAACTTGCCTACCCCCAGTGTTTATTTGCCTTGATAATATAAAAGGACCAATTCACTCTTAGTTTAAAACCAAGGACAGACATACTTATCGTATTGGACCTTGACACGTCTTTTATTCACTTCGATAGCCATAGAGGAATCTCGACACTGCTCATCAAGGCTCTCTAGGCGTACGAGGCGTCGCTCAATATCGGAAGTGTCAAGGAGGAGTGCGACTGCCAATATTAGAGAAGGGATTTCACATTCAATAGATAATATCGACTCCACACCATGTACTAACTGAAAAGGAGAAAATATAGTGGCAGTATTGACCGAAGTTTGGTATGCCTAGAGTGCAGAATATAGCATAATATGTCAGTCAGATTTGTTATCGCTGATAGTTTTCTGCAAAATTTTCTAGAGATACTTGTTGATGGCCTCTACCTGTCCATTTTCCTAGGGGTAGTAAGGGGAATAATGACCATGCTTAAAACCCATCTTGGATTCTATCCCTTCCATCATTTCATTCTCAAAGTGATAGCCATGATCAGTGACAATCTCACTCAGGATACTAAACCTGGTGATAATTTAATTGAATACGAAGAAGGTGGTTGTATTCCTGTCATATTTAATTATAGGCATGGCCTCGAGCCACTAAGTAAAGTATTCTACGGCCACAATAATGTGTTGATGCCCCCGAGCTGAAGTTGGGTTGCAATCCACAAAGTCCACCCCCCACTTGGTGAAGGGACTGACGACAATGACTGGATGGAGAGGGGATGGATGCGAGCACATTTTTCGAGTGAACACCTGGTAGGGGTGACACTTATTAACCACTTCAACACAATATTTAAATATAGATGACAAGAAATAACCGTCTCGCAAACTTTTTTGGGTTGTCGCAAGCCTAGATAGATGACCACCACAAACCCCACTTTGGAAATCATTTAGAACTAACTTGTCTTCTTCGTGAGTTAAAAATGACGCAGGATATTGTCTATTCCTTGAAAATACAGAGTGTCATCGATGATAATGTAATTCTTATCTTGGTATCGTACATGCCGTCAGTCATCTCGTGAGAGATGCTGAGGGAAATTCAATGTTTGAATATAGAGAACAATGTCTCCATACCAAGGGTCAGATGTTGAGACAAGGAAAATGTGTTCATCTACAAAAGAATCAACATGAATAACATCCTCGTCCAATCATGGGAAGTTGGATATTGAATCTGCAAAGACTAGTGATTTCTTGGATTTCATAGAAGCGAAATCGAGATCAAATTATTGTAAAATGACAATACATTTATTGTAATTTCCCCCTATGATATGCCTCGTAAGGACGTATTGAACTGAATTAACATCGACAACCACAGTAGTGTTGCAAACCAATATATAATGGCATAATCATTGGACTACGTGAACTGTAGCCAAAGCTAGCTTTTCAACATGAGAATATTTAATCTGAGGACCGACTAAGTTTCAACTAAGATAGTAGATGACGTGCTCACGGAACTCATCATCCTCCTGAACCAAAACCATACCAATCGTCTATTCGTACATGGCGACATAAAGCAAGTAATCCCTACTATAGTTAGGAGACTTCAACAAGGGTTTCGATACCAAGTCATTCTTCAAATCATCGAAGGATTCATGGGCCCGTTCATCCCAGATAAAATGGGTGTCCTTCTTCAAAATACGCATGAAAACCTTAGTAATATTGTCATAGTTTACTATAAACCGACGTAAAAAGTTATCTTTCCCCTGTAAACCTTGAAGTTGTTAAATAGTGTGTGGGGGAGGAAATTGAAGTATTGCCTCAAAATTTAACGGATCTACCATGATCCCAGTCTCAGAGACTAAAAATGATAGAAGACGTCCATACCTAATGAAAAAGATGCATTTATGAGGGTTCAGCCAAATTCTATAATGGCGACAACTTTCAAAAACTAGTCGAAGGTTCTTAGGGTGATCCACTCTCTTACGAGAGTGAGCAGCAAGATCATCGAGATAATTTTTACTATATTCTTAAGATTGTGAAAGGTCATAGCACATTGGAAGGTTGCTCCAGTGTTTTTAAGGCTGAAAGACATCTTCCGGTATGAGAAAGTACCCTAAGGACAAATAATTTTTTTCTTATGTTGATCCTTGGGTTTAATTTGAATTTTTTTATAACCTAAAAATCCATCCATGAAAGAAAAAAATTCGCTCCCTGCACACTCATCGAGAATATGATCGATGAAAGGTGTCGGGAAGTTTTATTTAGGACATGATTTGTTCAGGTCATGAAAATTCATGCATACATGGATGGTTCCTTGCTTCTTATTCACATCAACGATATTGGATACCCATTCATTCAAGGGAACCAGGTAGATAAAGCCAACATTAAGCATTTTATCTACCTCTACCTTAACAGCAGGGGCCTTCCAGGGATTGACAGCTCTAAGACATTGTCGAACAGGATTATGATCCAGGTCAGTTTTAATCTCGTTCTCAACAATTCAAGGGTCAATTCCTGGCATCTCTTCATATGACCAGGCAAATACATCTCAGAATTCCTTAAAGAGATTGGTGTAGATCAGGATTTCTTCTGGCGAACAATCTACACCGATGTGTACATTTTCAATCTTACCAGGGGTACGATAGATATCGATCATGACGGTAGGAGATATACTGACCATATTTCCTTTATCATAAATTTCATGCGTATCAAGTGGAACTACGGTGTGACCCACTATGTTGCTTAGAGTAGATTGAAATTCATCTTGTTCAATTCTAGCAAGCTCTAGGAGAAAATAAGAGCAATGATGCATATCATCCCAAGGTTTGTCAGAACCATTCATGGCATTGATTATATCTTCATCCGAGGGTAACGTTTCAGCGAGGCAGTCATGTGAAAAAGACTACAACGTGGCCCACATAGGCTTAAGAATAGGATCCTCCTCATTCATATGTGAGGTAATAGGATATGGATCAGCAATAGAGTCAATAAAAACTTGAAACACTATATCTGATGTCGATAGTGGCATGGCCATTCCAGCATGTGACTGACCTTCACAAGACGCAATCGAGGAAGGTAGGGTCCAAGGATCATTTAAATAGTAAGTGCGTAAAGGAACATACCTCTATGATGAAACTGGCCTACTGGACTTGGCGTAAACATGGTGAATCAGTGCCATGAAGTTGAAGGTACCCATAAGGTATGAATACATTCTGACACTGATATTCCTAGTTGTTGTCTGATAATTGTAGACCATGGGGATCAATGGTCCAACGGATGCACTCAGGCTAGAATACGAAAAGGAAAACTGGTCGATCGTCACGATCTTCCCATCATGAGGAAAAAAAAGAGTGCAGAAGATGAATGATATGACGAAATTCATAGAAAAAGTCTAATTGCATCCTAGTAACAAGTTATAATCAAGGGGTGCATCAACTACCTTGACATCCACCTCTACCGTCTTCCCACCTAACTAGACCGAAAAGGCAGGAAGAATAATGTGAGGGCAGAAGGAATGACCGTCAAAAGCATCGTGGACAACTCAGCAAGAAGAAAAATCCATCGTTGGATGCTTTGGAGCACTGTGCAAGAAAGAAGGAAAGATAGGCTGGTGAATCCCTGAAAACGTGGGTCACGTTGACCTAGGGTTTTAGACACCTAGGATTTTGGACACCTAGGTTTCGGCCTAAGGTTTTTGGTGAGAAATTGTAATGTATAAATAAAGGTCAAGAGGACCTGGGATGGGGTTCGGTTGTTGTTGTTCGATTATGTATGAGGATTGATTTCTATTGAGAGATTTTGTGTTGTAAGATCTTCAATTGGGTGAGAAGATCAAATCTACAGTTGGGTGCGTAGGGTCGGGGAAAGAGAGAGAGAATAAGAGAGATTTGCAGCTAAGTGCACAGATAGAACTGTATTCTTTCCTTTAATATATCATAAAGTGGAAGTATCCCTAGAGAGAGGGTGAACCATGTACATATTTTGTTGTGTGTGATTGATGTTGTGTTCTTTGTCATTTGATATTCGACTATTGTGATATTGTGTTAGATCTAAGTGTATAGCTTGCGCAGTAGGATTAAAGGAATATAAATAAGACTAATTTGTTGTGTGTTATTGTGAATACACTCTGCATTTCCTCTGGTTGTGGACACCTGTTTCCTACAACCCACTATAGCTACTTCGGGTGAGACTACATCTGCTTCGCAGGTGTTGTTGAAAGGGCCAGTAGTTAGGGCTTGTTGGTGCTCTCTTGAGAGTTGAACCCTAGGTATGCCCCTGTGATAACAAATGGTTCTACTTTCGGGACCGAGATCTTCATGAGGGAATGTCAAGGTGGTTTCCATCGAAGATAGATATTCATAAGTCGATAGAAGAGCAGGAGAAAGACTTCACTGAAGCACGGAATAGAAACCCTAAGCTTAGCACAGAGGATTGGCTAGAGATGTATATCTTTACTGATATCCATGAAATCTTCTTTGGAGGAATACATCAGGAACTATACGAGTGGCTAGCCAGATTAGTAGATACCCATTTTGATATCAGACTCAGACCACCTGTGGTTTGGACAGCGGCACTGGTCAATAAGGTCAATAGAGTTGACAACGTCATGTCAAGAGCGGTAGATCACTAGTTTGATAGCATCATTGGAGGGTATATCACTGAGTTTGTTGTTGACAGAGTAGAGTCATACAGCCAGGAAGACATATATTTCTTTAAGGGACCCCAAGAAATTTTTTTACATTTCTTAAAGTTCAAGATCAAGATGCTATTGCATGAGAAGAACATCTTGAAAATACAGTAGTGGAAAAATCGACAAAGCTAATTTTCAAGAATTAGATAGCGACAACGACACAGAGGCTAGACATATGCACAGTGGAAGAGTGTTCAGAGAAGTTCATATTGTGAACCTGTTTAAATAGAACTATGGAGATGAGGGTTTCTACAGTGGAGAAGAGGCAGATCTGACAGACAAGGAACATTCAGAAACCACTAGGGCAAAGGAAGAAAATACTGAAGAACTTCGTAGAGACGAATCGGGAACTTCAAGAACTGCACCTACCACAGAAGTAAGTATCATTAATCCTACTATAATTATAGCAATAGTTAGTAACCAAAGTAACCTAAGTCATCAGAACACTCAGAGCACTGGTACAAGCAGCTCAGTACCCATTCAGACAATAAACCTAGGGATATCTATGGAAGACGAAATGAGGCTACCTATTTTTTGAGGAGATGGATCTGAGGATCTCGAACAACATTTTTTTTGTGTGAATATGTATGTAGCATTAATAATATTATGGATGAAGCTATCAAAAGGACTCAGTTCAGTACTACCCTGAGAGACCGTGCATAGAGTTGGTACATGAAATTTGTTCAAGGGCTAGAACAACCTAAACCATTGGACGAAATCAAGATTGTGTTGATTGTAGATTTCAAGAAGCCCAAGTCATAATCATAGTGCATCACAGAGCTAAAGGAGATTAAGCAGAAAGTAGTCGAACCTATCTGGGATTTTGATCAGAGGTTTAAAACCTTGACAAGCCACTTGACTTTCTGAATCCTAGACGAAAATAACAAGAAATGGTTCATTGTTGTGCTATTACCACACATCAGAGTCCCTCTGATGCAACAGAAGATTACTTCACATGCTTAGGCATTGGAGATCACCATGAAGCTAGAATTGGCCCCCATGGAAGAATCCAACACATGTATAAGTCAAATTATGATTCATCTAACTACTAAACTAGCTTTCCATTTCAAGTCAAAGACATGAAGAAAGGAAAAGGAAAAGAAAAAAGAGAATACATCTGGTGTGTTAGATTTAAATTAGAAGGTCACGAAAATGAGCATTGTCCCCTATTTCACGAGTACTTGGCCTATGGAGCTCCAATCCCTTTGAATCAAGATACCCTACATTGGTGTGAGGTATACCGAAATCGACATCACCCTCGAGAGTGTTACTATTTGCAAAAATATTTTCAGACACCCAAAAATCTGTATTGCACATTCTGTAAGTCGATAGAGAACGACGATAGGGATTGTAGAGATTATGATCTTATGCATGAGAGGTAAAGATACATATACAAGATTCAAGGTGAACTACAGCAAGAAGGAAACAATGCATAGTACAACTTCCCAAGAAGAGGCAACTTTAACCCTCGTGGCGGATTCTGAGGAAGAGGAAGAGGAGGAGGAATGGGTCGAGGTTGCGGACAGATCGTCTGTTACAACTGCACGTAGCCAGGACACTTGGAAAGGGACTACCAGAACCCTTGTACCACTTGAAAGTACTACAATTATTTTGAACATGTCATTGAAGATTGCCCTGTGTTGTTATCCAAACTTTAGGAGAGACAAGGAGGGAACCAACAAATACAGTTGATCAAAGCAGAACCTCACAGAGCAGACCCTAGAGTAGTTGTTATTACTAGAGGAGGCATTTTTACAGGACAAGACAGAGCGACTTTGGAGAAGAATACAAAAATACCAGGAATCAGGAAAGTTGTCGAGAGGACACAAGAGTTTGACCCGAGGAAAGAGAAGGAGACATTTTAGGAAGCAAGAAAAGAATTCAGAAGAGATCAAGCTTCTTCATCAATGGTTCGACCAGATATAAGAGAATGTGGAATTCCTCTAGCCTTTGATCAATCTTCTTCGCCCAAATATGGAAAAGAGGTGAGTAAACTTGTTAGTTTCTTGTACACATTTATTGACTTGATTAATGATGAAACAGTCATACAGGAACTACAAAACTTGGTCAGGTAGTATGAGATAGGAAGAGTGGACCCTATGTTGAATAGGGTTGTGAACCAAGTGTCAATAAAGAGAAGGACAAATAAGGAGTTACACTTGAATGTTCAGATAGGATATTACGATATAGACTATGTGGTCCTTGAATTAGGGTAAAAAGTCATTGTCATGATGAAGCAAACCTGGGCACTGATGGGGAAACCAAAGATGATTTACTCCCCTATCAAACTCAGAATGGATAACCAGCAAGTTGTAATTCCTTTTGGAATACTAGAACATGTCCCTATGGACATCGACGGGGTAAGAACATTTGTATATTTCGAAGTAACTGAGATAGTGGATGAGAGCTGCCCTTACCCTACGTTGTTAGGAATTGATTGGGCCTTTAATAATTCAAATGTTGTGTATCTCAATAAAATAAGGATAACAATTGAGGGTAACGACCTTAGGGTCATTGCACCTATGGATCCTGATGAAGGTCACAGGTACACAGATCCAATCAGAGAAGAAGATTGCGCGTACGAATTAGAGAACATTTACAAATTGATAGCCAGACAATAGGACTACATCAATCCTACAACATATGGGAACTTGAGTTGGCGAAGTGAGAGCGCATGCTCATCAGATTTACAAGAAGCACTTGAGATTTGGGAGAATAAGATGTATGAGGTTTCTGCATGAAGATGTGCCAAGTTGAGCAAAGAATTCCATTGGATCGGCACAACAGTAAGTAACTTGCCCACCTTTGATGGTTTGACCCACTTAGAAACTTTCTTGTTGGAATTTGACAAATTTGTACCAGCACAATAGAGGTTGTTGGCACTGGACGAAGCACTGAAATATACTCCAATGAGATGGTGTGGAACACATAAGAATAATATCGTAGAATGGGTGCAATGTCACACTTTGATAACAACACAGTTCTCAGACCAGATCGAGGGGTGCGAAGTTCGATACTCAGGTTGGAGTTGTCCGAAATACCATGTGAGAAGTTGCAATGAAGCTTGGAGCAGCATTCCTTAAGAGCAGTGGGTGCATCGATTTATTAACACTTTGGACATGATGCCTATTAATTGGTATCTACAAGTTGAACTGTGCCTTATCACTACAAATTGGGAAGGTATGATTTAAAACTTTGTAACTACCTTTTTGCTTGAAATCCAATATCCTACAGTGGATCAAGCATTATAGATAGTTAGACAGAAAGTGTTTGAGGAGGCACCTAGCCTCCCTCTGGAGATAAAAGAGGATGAATGTATTGTGACTCTTCATAAATTGTAAGGCTGTTACAATATCAATGTTGATGAAGACGATGACCCTAGGAAGGTGAAAATCGCAAAAACAAAAGGACATAGAGCTGTAGAATGGCCAGGAGTCTAACTACATTTTATTGGGAAGCCCACTAAAATCAAGAAAGTCAATATAGGAATGGAGGAAACACCTAAAGTGGAAAACATTGGATATTACTAGGATGAGGCCACTATGGACAAGATCACAGAATTGTTGCATGAATATCGGGACTTGTTTCCAACTAAGTTCACTAACATGAAGGGAATTAAAGGGCGTATGGGAGAGATGAGGATCCCTTTGAAGCCAGATGCAACGCCAGTCAAGCAGAGACCATATAGATTGAATCCCAAATACAAGGAGAAAGTCAAGATTGAGCTCGACAGAATGTTGGAAGCAGGAATCATAGAAACTGTTGAAGAGTCAGAGTGGATTATCCCTATGGTGGTCCAAGAGAAGAAAATAGGAGAGATCAGGATTTGTGTAGATCTCAGGAAGTTGAATGATCCCTGCTTGCACGACCCATTTCCTACACCGTTCACGGATGAAGTGTTAGATAATGTTGGAGGACAGGAGGTCTACTCCTTAACAGATGGATTTTTAGGATACCATCATATCAGGATTTCCAAAGAAGACCGACATAATACCACATTTGCAATAGAATGGGGATATTTCCAGTATACAGTGATGCCCTTTGGACTGAAGAATTCACCAGCCATATTTTCCAGGGTGGTGGTTGAAGCATTCAAAGAGTTTTTACATAAATTCTTAGAAGCATATTTTGATGATTGGACTATGTTTAGTTTATTAAAATATCACATTGAATGCTTAAGGCTAATCCTGGATAAATGCAGGCAATGCCAGATTTCCCTGAATCTAAAGAAGTGCATATTTTTATCACCTTTTGGAGTCTTGCTAGGACATATTGTATGCAAGCAGGGGTTGTTGGTAGATCCCTCCAAGATCGCCATTATTGTTGATCTACCTCCCCCTACATCAGTGAGATAACTACACACTGCACCAGGAGATACATGATATTATAGGAAGTTCATCAAAGGGTATGCACAGATAACAATGCCCATGGAGAAGTTGTTAAAGAAAGATTGTCATTTTCAATGGACAAATGAATGTTAGCAAAGGTTCGACACACTGAAATAGAAGATGGTTACTGTGCCAATATTTCTTTTCCCAGATTGGAGAAAATAATTTCATGTGCATTTCGATGCCTCGTCCATTGCCTTGGGAGCAGTGTTAGCACAACCAAGATCATGAGATATTGACCACCCTCTAGCCTTTGCTAGCAGGAAACTATCTACAGCTAAGATAAATTACATAACCACTAAAAGAGAAGGAGTATCCATGGTGTATGTGCTATAGAAATTTAGACACTATTTGTTGGGAGGACATTTTAAGATGTTCATGGACCGAATTGCACTGAAATACCTAGTCAACAAGACAGTGCTGGGGGGGAGAATTTGCATATGGCTGTTTGATCCAGATTATTTTCGGCACGAAATGAGAGCAGAGATATAATAAATAAATGCACAAAGATATAACAGATATTCAATAATATAACATAAAATTATTAGAGATGCAACCATAAACACATATATATAGTAATACATGATTTCTATTAATCAAAGAAATGTACAGAGACTATAAAAATACAGAGTGAAGACTCGCTACAATGGTGGAAGCTTATCTCTGAGAAGAGATGTGATGACTACTCGCATTCGTAAGAAGATGATTACAATGAGGCTCTGAAGGCCTTTTTACAAAAGACAGGAATTCCAAAACCCTATACATCCAAAAACCTAACCCTAGGAGATGAAGCGCCAAAAGCCATGTGGGTCCCGTTTTGGTAAGTTAGTACATTAACTTCCCGAGGTCATAACTTTTGCATACGATCTCCGTTTTAGGCGTATGATAGCTCGTTGGAAAGGTATCATTGAGGAGATTAATTTTGGGGGCTCAATAATTTTGTATTCCATCATTGAGAACCTATATATTGAAAAACCTTCATTTGGGCCCTCAAATTGGACTCGAAAGTTAAAACTGCTAAAAATAGTAAATTGCCAAAAAATTGTTTTGGGCCAGTTGGAAAAGGTGGGTGGCCACCGATATCCACCTGGATCAATCCTCCCTCCTTAGGAAGCAATGGTATCCATTGTGTTGAGTTCCCAAGGGAGAGGGAAAGGTGTCTGTTGAATCTTCATCTTGGTGAGTTTCTTTCCTTAATGGAGACATTGCGTTGCTCAGTTTGTGGAAGTTTGCATGAACCTATTGAGGCTGAGGTTGTTCAACAATTTAGGCTACATGAGAGGACGCTATGCAAAAGGAATCTTTGTGCTTTGTTGCAACCTTGTCGACTTGATTCTGTTGGATAGAAGGTGCATGGGGCAAGGCTGTAGTGGTTCCAGTGTCCTTATGTTCCCCTTTTGAACATATTGTGAAGAAGTTGAATTTTGCAGTATGAGATACTACCTTGTGACACTTTTTAGGTGGAACAGTAGTCAGAACTACCTCTAGTATTCTATAGAGATGAACCCCCAGAGAAACAATGACGCTGCGAGGTTGAGACTCATAAAAAACATGGCTCTTCCACATATATGGTTGGCCCAAGAGAACGTCACAGACATCCATTGGGGAAACATCACATAATACCTCATACTTGAAGAGTTGGATGCCATATGACAATTGACACTATTGGCTAACATGGAGATCCCGTCCTTGGTGAAGCCACCAGATGTTGTATGGCTGTGGGTGTGGTGTTGTCGACAATCCCAAATGTTTGACGACCTCTACTGAGATGAGGTTCTTATGGATTCCACTATCAACAATAAAATGCAGTGGGATCCCCTTCACCCACATTTGTGAATGAAAAAGGAGTTCCCCCTCTTCAGGATCTGTTGGTTCTTCTGGTTGAATTGTTGCGGTCGCGACAATAGCAGTGGGGTCTGCATCAATGATCTTTCCTTTACCAGTATTTTTAGAATCAGATTATGAATCAGGGTTCATCTCCGTGTCTTTGATATTGGCCACCAATGACTGTTTTGAGAGACATTCATCGGTGTTGTGCCAGGGGATTTTGTGGAAATCACACCATTTTCCAGTGTCCTTCTTTGTATTCTCGTGACCCTTATTTTCCCATGGATTGGACTAGTTTTTGGGAGACTGTTTGTTAGGGATGTCTTTGTCATACTTTGGTTCTTGCAGATTTGCAAGTCCAAACTCCCATTTGTTCTGGTGCCTGAAGTTTTGCTCGATTTTAACAACATATCGATAGGCAACACTGAGTGATGAGATGTCCAGAAACTCCATCTTAGTTTGGATGTATCTGTGTAGAGCCCCATGGTATTTCAAAACCAAATGTCATTCAGAGTCTTTAATACCCATCTTGGTGCGCAAGGTATGGAAGGGATTGGTGAACTTCGGAACCACTTGGCCCCTCTCTTGCCGCAGTCTGGTCCATCTCATGTACTGGTCCTCATAGTTGCCAACAGGGTAATATTATTCCTTTACCGCATCCACAAAAAAGTCCCAAGTGGGCTCAACCCCATACATTCCAGAATCCTCTGTGGAACTCTGCTCCCAGTAAGTTTCCCACCAATATTTGACATGGGGGAGAGCCTTAAGGAGTGCGAAGATGATCTTTCCTCTGTCAGAAAAATTATGAACAAAGAAATAACCTTCTAACATATTTAACCATTTTTCTAGGGCATTCGCATATATTTGAAATTCAAATATAGGAATATCAAAATTGACCTGTACCTTAAAAGGAGATGTGCCTCCAAAGTGGCCTCTTGATGAAGATGCACCTGATGCTATCAGGAGGCATTGAAGGATGTGGAAAAAATTCTCCATCATTTCGTCCCTCTATCGCGTGAGAGCTTGCTCAAGCAACAGACTTATAGGATCGTCTGCTTCATCGTTATTCTTTTCTTCTTCCATTGAGGGTTTATTGGGTGTGTGAGAGATATTTTCCTCAAGAGATACAAGCTCGAGACCCAAATTGCTATACTCGGACCTCGTCGGGGACATGTACTAAAAGAAAATGATCAAGAACAACCTTCTCTGATACCACTGATTCGGACTACTTTCGGCATGAAATGAGAGGGAAGATATAATAAAGAAATGCACAGAGATATCACAGATATTCAATAATATAACAAAATGGTATCAAATATGCAACCATAAACACAGATATACAGTAATATATGATTTCTATTAATCAAATAAATGTACAGAGACTGTAAAAATACAGAGTAAAGACTCGTTAGAATGGTGGCATCTTATCTTTGAGAAGAGATGTGATGGCTACTCGCATTCGTAGAAGATGATTACAATGAGTATTTAAAGGCTTGTTTATGATAAACAGGAATTCCAAAACCCTAGACATCCAAAAACCTAACCCTACGAGATGAAGCGCCAGAAGCCATGTGGGCCCCGTTTGGGTAAGTTAGTACATTAACTTCTCGGGGTCGTAACTTTTGCATATGATCTCCGTTTTAGGCGTATGATAGCTCGTTGGAAAGGTATCATCGAGGAGATTCATTTTGGGGGATCAATCATGTCATGGGATATAATTGAGAACCTATATATCAAAAAACCTTCATTTGGGCCCTCAAATTGGACCTGGAAGTTAAAACTGCTAAAAATAGTAAATTGCCAAAATTCTGAGAAAATTGTTTTGGGCCAATCGGAAAAGGTGGGTGGCCACTGACATCCACCTAGATCACTTTTTTTATTTCAAGAATATTATTTTGAAATTGTGGTCAAACTAGGAAGGATGAATAAAGGACCTGGCCACTTGTCTAGGTTAGAACATGGGGAAGAACCGACTATCTTGGAGGATACACTACCAGATGTGCAACTGCTAGCCATCAGAAGAGTGGATGACCACTTTGAATAGATAGTACAGTTCCTGTATACAGGAATGGCACCAAGTGACTATACAATCATCCAGAAGAACCAACTGGTAGTGCACGTTGTAGACTTCTCACTTATAATCTTAAGGAGATGTGTTATGGAAACAGAGTGACCATTGATCCTCTCAAAAGCACATGAGGTCATCGTAGGAGGACACTATGTAGGGAAAGAAACAATGTAGAAGATACTTAGGGCTAGCCTCTGGTGGCCTACTCTACACAAAGATGCCAAGGAATACTATAAGTCCTGTGATGTATGCCAACGAATTGGGAAAACTTCCAGGAGAGATGATATGTTGTTAGCTCATCAGCTAACCTTACAAGACTTTGAGAAATGGGCCATTGATTTCATGGGACCTATCAACCCACCAGGAAAGTGCACAATAGAAAGATACATCATCACTACGACAGAGTACTTGACCAGATGGGAAGAAGCAAGAGAAGTCAAGGATTGTAGTGCAACTACAGCTGCGCGATTTATCTTTGAGGATATCATAACCAGGTTTGGATGCCTGAAGATCTTGATGAGTGATCAAGGTAAGAATTTTATTAACAAGACTATTGAATCTTTGATACATGAGTTCAAAGTACATCATCAGAAGAGAACACCCTACCATCCACAGGAAAATGGGACAGTTGAATCCTTTAATAAGATCTTGGATAGAACGTTGACAAATATATGCAGTGTGAATAGGGATGACTAGGATTTGAGAGTACCAGCAGTTTTATGGGCCTATAGAACCACTTGCAAGAAGATGACCATGCAGACCCCCTTTAAGTTGGTCTATGGTCTCGAAGCAGTTGTACCGATGAAATATTTGGTTCCTAGTCTGATTATTGCAGCCTTTACAGACATGGATGACACCGACGCTATGCAAGAGAGGCTTGCACAGTTGGTAGAACTCGAAGAAGACAGATTTATTGCAATATTCCACCAGCAAGTTCAGAAGGAAAGAGAAAATGCCTATCATGACAGGCACATCAAGAAGAAAGAATTCAAGCAAGGAGACCTGGTGTTGGTCTATGAGAGTAAGTTTCTATAGCATCCAGGGAAGTTTAGAACACATTGGTTGGGGCCATTTGAAGTCATATATGTTACAGAAGGAGGAGTTACGTAGTTGAAGACATTGAATGGGGTATGGAAGGAAGGTCTAGTAAATGGGAGTAGGTTGAAATTGTACTATGATAACCAGTTGCCTCACAGCTCTTGGTAAAAACAAAAGATGAAGGGTCTAGGTACCAGGTGTAGTTGAAACTAGATATCAGACAGAGGAAATATAGTCTACACAAGGAAGGGAGGGAGGAACAAAGCTAAAAGAAAAGGCAGCCCTGCATAGTACAAAGATGGAGTGAAATGGAAGAATAAGATCTGAAGTGCCTCAGGATGAGTCACGGGTGAGTGTTGGGGGTCTGTTGGCCCTTGGTTATGGAATTAATAAAAGATCAAGGAAGAAAAGGTAAAACATGAACTGCATGGAAGGTGAAGCGACTAAGATTGGGTCAAAGTGGGAAAAAGATCAGAAAAGATGGAGCGAAGTACGAGGAAAGTGAGTTGTTGGATGAGGGGATCGAGGATTCAAATCAGCAAGGAAGACGAATTGTGGACAACTCAACAAGTAGAAAAAGACACTTTTGGATGCTTTGGAGCACCGCATGAGAAAGAAGGAAACATAGGCTAGTGAAGCCCTAAAAACACAGGTCAAGTTGACCTAGGGTTTTAGACACCTAGGGTTTTGGACACCTAGGTTTCGACCTAAGGTTGTCGGTGATCTATTGTAATGTATAAATAAAGGTCAAGAGGACCTAGGATGGGGTTCAATTGTTGTTTTTCTATTATGTATGAGGAGTGATTTCTATTGAGAGAGTCGGTGTTGTAACATCTTCAGCTGGGTGCGAATATCAAACCTGCAACTGGGTGCGCAGGGTCAGGGAAAGAGAGAGATAAAAAAAGAGATCTACAGCTAAGTGCACAGATAGAACTGTATGCTTTCCTTTAATATATCATAAAGCACAGTTCTATGGATGTAACCCTAGAGAGAGAGTGAAGCATGTACATCTTGTGTTGTGTGTGATTGATGTTGTTTTCTTTGTCATTTGATATGCTTCTATTGTGATATTGTGTTATATCTAAGTGTATAGCTTGTGTAGTAGGCTTAAAGGAAGATAAATAAGACTAATTTGTTGTGTGTTTTTGTTGTGAATCCACTCTGCATTTCCTCTGGTTGTGGACACCTGTGTCCTGAAACTCCCTATAGCTACTTCGGGTGAGATTTCATCTGCTTCGTAGGTGTTTCCAAAATGACCAGTAGTTAGGGCTTGTTAGTGCGCTCTTGAACATTGAACCCTAGGTCTGCCCCTATGCCAACAAATATTTACTGTCTTGAATTGATTCAAGATTTCAAAATATGTGATCAAATACTCCACCAGATTTGTTCCTTTCGCGTTTTCCTCCAGGCTTTCAAACTTGGAGTGATCCATTTTGCATTGGGTGAGGTGAGAGTTGTATTTCTCCTGATCATACAATTTTCCTTTGCCATCCCAAAATGGTGGGAGGCCTTTGATGAACAACTCTTCAAATAGATATTTGAATTCTTGTATACTCTGCTCCATCTGTATGGACTTGGTTTGGAATGCTTTAAGTAGGTTATGCTTGGCAATGACCCTCCTAGCCCAAATGATCAATGTAGTCCTATCTTTGACCCCAATGGTCTGAAGTTCACTGGTGGGGATGGAATTCAGAAGATTTATAGCATTATGGGCCCACTCTGATGGTTTCTTCACCAGTGTCTCATTCAAAATAGTGCACCTACTTCTGGTTGTGATGGCCATGATATCTTTGTCATTGATGAAATTTAAGTACACCTTGAACGTGGAAGCTTCAGTAGCAATAGAATCCCAGATGACGTGTTTGGATCCTTGCAATAGTCCTTTTCCCTTCAACCTTGTCTTCATCTTGTCTACTCTTTCCTGCAAAGCTTGATTCTCCTTTTGGAATTGGGCCATCTTCTCATCCTTTGTTTTCATTTATTGTTTCAAATTCTCTATATCTCCCTTTATCCCTTTGATTTCTCCCACCTTCAAGATAATTTGTGACATATACTAGAAAAGTCATTCAGTGCTTGGCCCAATTTCTGTAGAAGAAGGTATAGCTACAACCATGTTTGGTACTCCTGTCTATCCTTGTGACCAATTTTCCTTTTCTTTATCCAATTGTAATACCTTGGCCTTGTAATTCAATGCTTCCTATCGAAATGTCTCCTTCTCCTGCTCTAAAGAAACCAGTTATGTTGTTTGTGGATGCTTTGTGGCAGACATTTTTAGTTTTTTCTTCAAGCTTTGAATCAACTTGTCTTTCTCTTCTAAAGAGGATTTCACTCCCTGAGGGCCTTCATACTCTAATCTCTTGACTTGAGTCTGCTAAGATCTGCTAGATGATTTCTCATGTCTCAACTTCCCCTCCAACTTAAGTGCATAAGTTGACATCTTTGAATTCTTCAATCTTAGACCCAAGTAATTTGAATACAACATGTCACTGGTGTTTCTGTGGAATTTCACCTTGTATGGATCACTGATGTTGTCATAATGCAACTTAATCTCAGACACTTTATCCTCATCTACAATTGCTATGTTGAGTGTCCTCTTCTCTACATCCATGACTGTGAATAGAGAAGACTTGTGCTGCAAAATATTTTATACCTTAGGGATCAATTCTCTTATTTCACTCATGACCAAGTTTCCTTTCTCAGCATATTGCCTTGCCAAATCTTCTTTAGATTGATAGGATTCTAAAGGTTCCTTATCAAATATGTGTTTTTTGCTGCTGAAATATCTTGAGCTACTTTCACTTTGGAGCATGCTTCCTTTACCATCTTCTTCATTGTTGGTGCCACTCTCCACCATATCCATACTTACTTTCTCTTTAGGTTGCTCTTCCTCTAGATCCACTATCTGCGGGGATTGTGTGATCTTCATATTTTTAGGGACAACTTGTTGACTGTTGATGCCTAGGGCCTCTGAACTACTTCTCTTGGTGTAAACACTCACCTTAGGGGCTTTAATTATCATCCTCGAAGGATTTTTCTGTGTCTAAATCTGTTGTAGGGTTGGCCCCATTTGTTGTGTTTGAACAGGCTACAAGATGGCTTCCATATCAACACAAGTTTCTAAATTTTCCAATTAGTCAAAACCTTCAACATACTCATGTTCATAAAGGGCATGTTTGTTTATCAATCTTCTTTTAGATATGACTTGATGTGGATCATATCTTCTCCCTTGTGGCTGTGCAACTCCAAACTCCTTGAGTTTGGCCTGGATTTGAGATAAGAAGGGTCTATTTTTTACAACAAAGGGTCCTATGATGAAAGGAAATTTGAGGTTGGATTCCTAATGCAGTTTTAGGAAATGTTTTGTCTCTGAGATGATTATTTGTATGATGAACTCCAGGGAAAAGACTCTGGGTGTCAAAAAAATAGGCAGAAGGTAGAGGGATTCATGGAAACCATAAACACATATCAATGTTGAATGCATGAACATCACCCAATCCCCCACTATGTTCTCTAGATTTGGCTATAAATAACTCTTTATGTCATCTAGGAACCTTGGCAGGTTGGCGTTGAAAATCAGGCTGTGAACTCTAGACATGATCTTATTTATGAAAATGAGCATTGTGATTCTTTTGCATTCAGTTGAGATGAATGCTACTTCAAGGAAATCTTTCTTGTTTGTCTCGAGGAACATCTTCAGCAAGTATGTGTAATACTTGAAGTTCCCTAGTGACTGAAAATTCACTAGCTTCTTGTGGAAATTATCAGCTATGAATTTATCAAAGCTGATGCAAACTCACTGACTAGACTCTGACTAAAAAAACGCTAACAGAAAAACTAACATGACCTCGACCACATAT
Organism: Picea engelmannii; assembly: GCA_009831015.1. Taxonomy (NCBI): domain Eukaryota; kingdom Viridiplantae; phylum Streptophyta; class Pinopsida; order Pinales; family Pinaceae; genus Picea; species Picea engelmannii. The sequence goes on along the minus strand of ML788204.1, from coordinate 521,614 downwards.
CTGTCATTTTCCAGACCTAAAATCTAACTCAATATGGAACAAACCCATTGGATTTCAATAACCATGACATTTACTTTCATTGGGAAGGACACTCTCAGAAATATGCTCGGGTTTGACAATTGTCTGCAAAAATAGGTTTTTGACTTCGGAGGGACATTCTCGGTAAACCATGTTTAGATTTTCATCTTCAAATGGTTCAAACATTGCGGAGGGGGACTCTAGTATGCCAAGGGCATATTGAATTAATGAGCTATCTACTCTACATAAGACATCAGACCCTAGTTTATTTAATATGACTTTCTCTTCCTGAGTGTATTTCTCTATGCACCAACCTATGAATTATGGGAAATGGAATGCGACCTCGATGATGTAAGGGACTATAGAGGCTTGGACTGCTTTGAGAAAGGGTATCTATTTCCCTACATTATCTGACAGATTAGATCTGGATACGGAGATGGGTGAGATGGTTATTTTAGTGTCGAACACATCTGAATTTTTCTCAATTAGAGTTTCTTTGTTCGACATGGGATCTTTCTCTGCTACAGAAATAATGACAGGGTCCATGGAAATGATGAAAAATACCTATGAATGAGTGGAAAACACATAAGTTTGGTGCACTATTGAGCTTCAGTTCAAATGGAGCGGTCGCGCCAACTTCCGATGTTCCAATGATTTGAAAAAACATAAAATAATGACAAGGGTCCACCCCTTTATATATACTTCCTGATTTTGGGGACAAGGAAAAGTGGTTTGGGGTAGACTTCTTATTGCCTAAAAATGCACCCGGTGGTGACATGTGGTCCCAAATTGAAACCATGGTTTTATTTCTAGCCCACTTTCAAGAATTAACATCTGTGCTAGTTCTCCGCCCGAAATGATCCCCAACCGTTGATCTGTGGCACTTGCGATCTGTGACCCATTCGGTCTCATCAAATCCACACTTCCACTAGACTTAGCCTACTTCCACTCGATATGGCCTCGGTCTCCAGTTTATCACACCTCTACATCAATTTAGCATCTCGCTAAGCCCTAAAACTAGATTTCATACAGAAATTGTTATAGTGATAACACCTGTAACTTCAAATTCAACCAATTCCATGCCTGAATTTTCTAGAACAGATATTAAATTAGGAATATCTCACTACTTGGCCAAATTTCTCAATTTCCCCATGAATTTAACAACATAAATTGGGGTTTTTTCCCAATTCCACACAATTGCTTCTAATTTGTACCATGGACTCTTTGTAACTTGAAATTTGGCCACTTTGAAATCAATTCTCTATGAAATTTTGCTTCAATTTAACTTTCGCAGCCCATCCAGGCTCAGTGTTGAAAACTAGAGGTCTGATACCATATTGTAACATCCCTAGCATCCAATTGGGTTATTGCACGTAAAAAAATTTGAATTGTATACAAATTAAAAAATATACACACAGAAACTCTTGCGGAACTTTATATATAAAACTTAAAATAGACAAATACATTTTGTAAATGCACAGATTCATACAAAAATAATAATAAACATATACATGTAGCATAGACAGGCAATACCCATAAATATAAAGACAGGTATAAAGTACACATAGGATAAACACATAAAAATAAACACATAAATAATAATGCACCATGTAATTTAACACAAAATTGACACTTATCTTGGTAAGAATATCACCAAATGCATGCAAAACTTCTATGAACCTCCCAACCTTACACCACGTTGCTCATCACTCTAAGAAGTGGGTCACCCTCGAGCTGGGACTAAACTCCACCCCAGTAAAGGGATTCCTAACCAAGTTGATGTATCTCAGACAACAGGAAAGACTCAGTCACAGCTGCCAACTCAAACTAACAGCCTATATCCCCTCATTCCCCACATGCATGTCCCACCCTAGAAAGTCTTCCCCTTCTCTGCTCAATAGCCCCTCAGCTACCCCACTTCCCTTCCACGACTTTAGCAATAGGCCGTCCAGGAAGTCTCAGAGACCTGTAGCTACAGTTTAGCACCTTTGGAAATCAATTCCCAACAATTATGTCACCTAGAGAGAAGTTTCTCATGGGTTTGACAACCTGCCTCTTCAATATCCCATGGGCCTAACAACCTTCAATATACTCAAGTTCATAAGGCACATGTTTGTTCATCAATATTATTTTAGATATGACTTGATGTGGATCATATCTTCTCCCTTGTAGTTGTGAAAATCCAAACTCCTTGAGTTTGGCTTGGATCTAAGATAAGTAGGATCTTGTTTTTACAACAAAGTGTCCTATGATGAAAGGAAATTTGAGGTTGGATGCCTTGTGCATTTTCAAGAAATTTTTTGTCTCTGAGATGATTCTTTGGTTGATGAACTCCAGGGAAAATACTCTGGGTGATAGAAAAATAAACAGAAGGTATGGGGATTCATGGCAACTGTAAACCCATATCAATGTTGAATGCATGAACATCACCCATTCCCCCACACTATTATCTGGATTTGGTTGTAAATAACTCTTCATGTTGTCTAGGACCCTTGGTAGGTTGGCGTTGAAAATCAGGATGTGAACTATGGACATGATATTATTTATGAAAATGAGCATTATGATTCTTTTGCATTCAATTGAGATGAATGTTTCTTCAGGGAAATATTTCTTGTTTGTCTCCAGGAACATCTTCAACAAGTATGTGTAATACCTGAAGTGCCTTAGTGACTGAAAATTCACTAGCTGCTTGTGGAAATTATCGGCTATGAATTTATCAAAGCTGATGCAAACTCATTGACTAGACGCTGACTGAAAAAACACTAACAGAAAACCTAACATGACCTTTGTTATCACTGAAATTTCGTCTGCACATGGTTACAAGAACTCAGCATTGTCAAATAGTGATGAAGTCATTCATGGACCTGAATTAATACCACAGCATTCAAAAAGGTCAAAAAACTATAAAAAGTAGTGAAAAATTGAAGAGTGCTTTGCAGACATTGGGCACGCGCACACATGCGTGGAACAGGAACGTAGAAATCACGTATATGCACACGATGCGTGACTGATAGCGCAAAAATTCGTGCACCTGCTAAACGACGCATTTATGAAAGTGGTCGGCCTCCCAACCACTTATGGTTCAGCTCCCAAGCCAATTTGACCCTCAAATCTAGGCTGGATCCGACTGGTGGGCTAGTCAAAGACCTAATAATGCCCTAAATGGCCTCTTTTCACACTACAAAGTAGTTACACAATAACCCAATGAAATGCTATAAAAAGCCATGAATTCACCTCATTTTCTCAAGGAATTCAAAGTAATGTTGTGTTGCCTATATTGTTTTAAGGACTCCATCCTTGACAAGAGCACATTGGCACCATTACATTGGGCAATCCATATCACCATTAAGTGGAATTGTAAAGAGTTCTTTCATCACCATTTTCCATTTTCATTGTTGTAAGAAGAGCTAGCTAGTGAGGGTCCAAGAGCCTTCCCTTGGAGGAAGAAGGGACTCATAGTCCCCTTTCTTCTTGGTGCTTTGTTTTCATCAATAGATCAGCCTCAAACATTGGTGACATGGGTCTTTTTGTTCTTGTTATTTCTATGTCCCTATGCTCATGATTTTAATTTTTATTGCATCTATTAGTCTAATTCTTAGTTATAGTTTTATTTTTCTTTCTCTAACTCTTTTCTCTACAGTTGTCCTGCTCAGCAGACCCAACTGAGCTTGCAAGCACCTCTTATTTGCTCACCAAGGTGACGAAAGAGGCACAACAGATTGGTGACTCCACTGGGGAAAGGTATCAATTTCCTACCTCATTTGGGTTTATTTTTCTCTTCTTTTAGTTTGTTTAACTTGCAGGTGCACTAACTGGCCTAAGCTGATCTGCCAACCAGCCAATTCCAAGTTGAATTGAGAGAAATCCATTCGGATTTTTTATTGTCGGCTGTGTGCCACAAATGCATGGGTTTTTGGCCCCATAGACGCGCATCGTGCACTCATGTGCTTGACTCACGGTTCTCTTCTGTGCACGTGCGCTTTTTAATTTGTCTCTGCTCATGCGCATGCGCTCTGTGCGCCTCTGTCTCCACTGGGACCCATGCATCTGTGCAAAATTTCACATTTTAAGTTGTTGAAATGTGGGGAAGGCCATTTGCCTTATTAAAAATGATGTCAAACATGTTTTAAAGCTGCACCACACTTAGTCCCCTCATCATATAAAGGGGTTAGTCAAACACACATAGGCACTTAGGAGGATAAAATCAATTTCCCTTCTTTGATTTTTTCCACATGGATGGCTTGTTTTGACTTACAATATAAGTTGGAAGTCATTTTTAATCACATTTAACTTACATTGGGACTAGAAGTTGAAATACAATCGCTTAGTATGCTCTTCTCTCGCGCCTTCAAGCAACCTTGAGAATCAGAAAAAGATTGTGAAACGATTTCATCTCCCTCAAGAAAATTAAAACCTTTAGGAGAGGACAACAACCCTTCTTGGGACTCCTCTTAGTTTTATTTTTCAAACACATCTTAATATTGTAACGGCCCCATACATGCCCACATGCTACAAAGATAGGATAGTGTTTGAATTTCTTGCTTTCTTAGATCAAAAAACTAGGGAAGTTTAAAGGTTTGTAATGGGCCCATACATGCCCACATGTTTAATCTAGGATAGTTTCAAAGATTTTTTAGATTACATCACAATAGGGAGTTAAAGGATAGTAACGGACCCACATGTCCACATGCTAGCTTCCTAGGGATTTTGAATTACACAAGGTTGTACCAAAGGCACTTAGTTAATTAGGTAATCAAACTCTTGTAAGGACCAAGC
>ML788204.1:502450-516398 GCA_009831015.1 Picea engelmannii | reverse complement strand
AACCAATTATTTCATCCTTCACTAGTTTCTCTTCCGGTGACTTCAGACCCCACTGTTGAATACTATTGGAAGGCCCAGTGCTATTTGAGAGGAAGGACGTTACGTCTTCTAGGACACGAGCATTTTCTTTCTTTTGATTCCCCCATGCAGAAAAACCCACTTACCCATATATATGCTTATTTCTCATTTTATCTATGATGCACATCTGATTACAATTTGATTTGGATATATATATTGTGTAAACATTTAGCGCAAAGGCTCTTGTTTTTATATTACTCTCACCACTTTTTTCACACATTCACACAGCTAGTCTGACATCATAGGGGAACCATAGAACCCCCGTCATTCACAACGCTTGCTCAAACTCCCTCCTATCTTAGGGGGAGTATCTGGTCATGCCCGCTCATCGGCACCTCCTTCACACACTCCTGTGAGTGCTACTATCTCAGGATCAGCTTTGCTTGGTTCTACATTACTTGGGTCAACTTCCCAAGGTCATCCATTCACTCACTCTCCTTTACATGGAAGTAGTGGACCCACTTCCTCTCAAGGAGGGAGCACCAACCCACCTAGCCCCCCTCACGGGTCAGGTTCACAACACACTATGGTCAGAGATAATCCTTCCCCCTCACTGCAGATGCCATATTTGGCCTCTCTCAACATACCGAATCTCACTAAACTCACCAATGATCCTATATTGCATGATCCCACATGGCCTGCAATGCCAACCAAACTACCTTCATACATACCAAAGTTTGAAGGAAAGGCAGGGGATGACCCTGCCAACCATGTCATGACTTTTCACCTATGGTTCTCCTCCAACAGCATTATGGATGATTCCATCAGACTGCGATTATTTCAACACACACTCACTGGCCCATTGGCTAAATGGTATGTCGAAGAAAAATTGGGGCCTCAAACAACCTTTGAGTCATTGGCTAAAGAATTCTTGAACTTTTTCCAATTACCCATCTGCCACGACAATGGTCTTGAACTACTATCTAACTTCAAACAAACCTCCGCCACACACATCGCTGACCACATTCACGAGTGGCGTAGGCGACGTAGTTTGTGCAAAGCAGAAACCACCAAGCAACAGTGGCTCGACTGGTTTCTTAGATCCCTTGTCTCTCTTCTCGGTAAGGATGTAGCTTCCACCTTCCCCCAATCCAAAGAGGAAGCCATCAACAAGGCCCAACAGTATGACCTCATCTATGCACAGTCAGGATACTTATACACGGTACTTCCTGATCTTCCAAAACCTGTGCCATTTAGCCAAGACAAACCTGTGCCATGTACTTCCTGATCGGTGCCACCACACACCATGGTCCACAACCCCAACCACCACCGATGTATGGCACACCTCAATACCCATCGACATATGGGGGTACTTCTTATTACCCCCCACCCCCTTATCAACAGCCATACCATGTTGTTATACCTCCACCTATCAGTGGACCACCACCGACACCTCCCATGCATCCACCGCTTCCAACAACCAGTGGTACTCCCTCAACATCAGCTTATAGTACTATTGAAAGAACTATGCCTTCCTATGTACCTTATGGATTGGTACCACCACAAAATCCATACTTCCCATTTCCTAGTCCTCCACAACCCATGGCTCCCCCACATTCTCATGCAGGGGTAAATTTTTTTCAACCCTCTGCTTCTCAACAATACCAAAGTTTTGAACAGTTGAATACAGCCAACCCAACTCATCCATCAAACAATGCCAAGAAGAAAGGATGGAACAGGAATAAAAACAACCCAGGTCAAGGTGGGAATCAACCCACACAACACCAACCAACTGGGGGCAACTAGAACCAAGGGAACCAAAACCCCCAAGGGGGAAATAATAATAATAAATGCCAAGGGAGAAATAATGTTAAAACTATCTTCCCTTGTGCCCTTTGTGGTGAATTCATCCATTACACTCATCATTTCCCCCAGATCATTGATTTCAAATGGTTGAAAGACTCTGGTAGTCTTCCCCATTCTCCTGCATAACCTGCCCCTCAGCAGGCACCACAACAATACATGCAACAACCCCCTTCCGCCATGCTGCAAAATCCTATTCCACATCAAGGTGTGATGAACACCCAACAGGACACATAGCACCCCCACCTCAGGTGGGACAATACCTCAACCTCAACAATCCCGTAGAGCGTACAATTCTCCTCACCAGTGAGGAAGAAATCCTTCTGCAAACGCGTAGTCGTCAATATCATGCACATACTGATTCTCCTTCCATCCCTCCAGAAACAAACCCGACACCAACAGGACCCCTGTTAATGAGCTCTCTCCCTTCCGTCGAACCACCGCTTTGCATTCCTCGTATACCATTGCACAGGAATGTCCACAACCCACAAGCTAGGGCAGCTCATAATTACAGTTTGGTAGACGACTTAGAACAATCCTCGGCTGCCATGTCAGTCTTGGAAGTCCTACAGACTTGTCCTACACAGTGGAAATCATTACTTTCCACCTTGGGGGCAGTTGACCCTGCAGATACCCAACTCATCACCTTTGATCTTGACAGCGGAGAACCTCGTCTTCCCACCTTGATCTCTTTTCAAATACCAGTAAAAATATGAAACATCACAGTTCATCGATGTATCATCGATGAAGGTGTATCTACATGCATCATGTCCAAAATAGTATGGCAGAAACTTGGTTCCCCGGAACTCATACCTTCTGCCATCACATTACGAGCTTATGAAGAACGACCATCCTCTCCTAAAGGGCTCTTCCAAAATGTCCCCGTCGAACTCGAGGGAAAGACTATTCTGATCGATATCGAAGTTATCGATGCCCCACTCAATTATAATATCTTGTTTGGTCGTAGCTACATGTATGCTATGAAGGCAGTGGCATCTTCCGTCTTTTAGACAATGATTTTCCCTCACAATGGAAAGATTATGACCACTGACCAAGTCTCACATTATGAGCCTAACCCATATGCAAACATCGATAACATTCTTCCTCTCATCCACACCAACCAAGACACATATCCACTCGTCGAGATGGGTCCTGGGATTTTCAAAGATCCATCCTTGTTAGGGATGTACCATGGAGCACCACCACTCCTTCATCCTGCTAATTAAGTATGCATCATCTCATCTAACAGAACTCACACAGAGGATACCCTTCCTCCTATAGAGGATTCTGTCATATCTAGTGTCCCAATTGTCACAGAAACCCCTCCTCAAAACCTCCCTAGACACTCATTGACCCCACCAGTCCACGATTCCACCTCTCCCCATGGACACAGTCCAGTTTGTGAGACAGTTCCCCAACCCCTCACTCAAATTCCCTTCTTTTACCCTCCACCCGGTATACAAGCTTTTCAGGTAGCCACAACGCTAACACTACCTAATATGGTATTAGAAATCCCAGTTTGGTATTTACACCCACCAAAGATGGTCCCTCGACCATCCCTTCCCCCTCAGGAAGGAATCCCCATGACAATTCCCATCCTTACCCCCACCACCCTCCCACTCACTAACCCCCTTGCTACAGCTCGGGGCAGGAGAAAGAAGAAGGAGCCCACTGCTCCACTTCCTCCATGTATCCCACCACCTTGTGCACTATGTGAGAAAGAGGGCCACCAAACCAACAATTGTCCATCACTACCTGAATTACGGAATTTGATCCCCCTCAATCAAACTCCCACAACACCCGCCACTACTGCTAATCCTACCACTACCACCCACCCTTCCAGTAGTAAATGGTTGAGGACCAAATACACTTGTGCTATATGTTCAGAGTATGGCCATTATACCCATCATTTCCCAACACTACTACAATTTCAGCAGACATTAGCCACTGTACACCAAAACTTCCAGAACAACCCCAACCCTGCTACGTCCTCCTCAACCAATATCACTGACATTCATTATGTCACTACTTTAGTCAATGAACATATGAGATGCCCTTTCTCTCTCTACGATTCATTAGCTCATTTTACATACCAGTGTCCTATGATCCTCGAATACAAGCAACATCAATTGGCCCTACTTCATCGACCCAGAGAGGCGATAATTGACATTACCTCATCACTAGAGGATCTTCATGTCATTTCGCCCGAGCCCGAGGCACTCCCAATGCCTCCATGGTTCTTCAATGACGTCTCTGAGGATTTACCCCACAACCCCCCCAACTCTCCTAATAATCCCCCCCCAGACACTCTCCACCCAACCATAACGAGTACCCAACCATAACGAGTACCCCTCAATACTTCAATATATGGTTTATGTCAAGTGAACCCTCCCCATCTCCTAGCATTGTTCCCCCTACTTCTCCATCAGGGGGCAACCACACTGTCACTGATATCACTCCTCATGACCCCTTGTATTCCTAATGTTTCCAATGCGATGAGGAAATACTAGAAGAGCTAAACCACCCGAACTCTCCCTGGGATGCACTATATCACCGCACACTCTTCCCTCCACAGGAATCCCCCATGCCTCCTAACCAAAACCCCATTTACGCGATCGAAACCAAAGATTTTATCCCATCAGGACCTATCAATTGGTTCAGTAATCCCATTCCTGCCTCTGATTCTTTTGAAGAAGGTAATATGGCCAACATTTCCCCCACCATCAAAATCGACATTTCCATTAAAAATGGCATCGTTGAAGAAATCATCATTGGAGTTTCTTGCACTCCTCAAGAAATCGACGCATATAAAGCCCTCTTCCAGGAATATAGGGATATTTTTTTCTGGTCATACACGGAAATGCCTGGACTCGATCCCTCTATTGTCAAACATCACATCGACACCTGGCCCAACATCACACCAGTTCTCCAAATATAGCGACCGCTAAACCCATCCAAAGCCGTGGCTATCAAATCCGAAATTGACAAATTACGTGTTGCCAGGTTTATTTACCCCATCGCTTATACCTCATGGGTTTCCAACCCTGTACCCATTGACAAAAAATAGGGCACTATCCGCATTTGCACAGAATTTCGCGATCTCAATAACGCATGTCCCAAAGACAACTTTCCAACGCCTTTCATCGATCAAATTATCGACGACTGCGCCAACCACGAGGCTTTCTCCTTTATGGACGGATTCTCTGGCTATAACAAAATTCAAATCCACCCAGCCGATCAGTATAAAACTGCATTCACTACCCCATGGGGTACTTTTGCATATCGTGTCATGCCTTTCGACTTAAAAAATTATGGCGCAACCTTCCAACGGGCGATGACATACATCTTTCACAATCTGGCTAATATCATCCTCACCTACTTGGACGACCTCACAGCTGGATCCAAGAAACACACCCAGCATCTTGATGATTTACGAATCATCTTTCAACAGTGTCGTCAGTACAACATCCGCTTGAATCCTCTCAAGTGTGTGTTCTGTGTCACCGCAGGGTGCCTCCTCGGCTTTATTGTTTCCCAAAGCGGTATTACCGTAGACCCCCTCAAAGTCCAAGCTATCACCAAAATTCCACCTCCCCAAAATTTACGGCAACTTCAGAGTCTACAGGGCAAAGCTAACTTTCTTAGATGCTTTGTCCTAGATTATGCCATATGCGCACATGGTTTCCTCCGCTTACTACGTCACGACATCCCTTTTCACTGGGACGACCATGCCCAATAGTCATTTGACAATCTTAAAGTAGCGCTTTCAAACACACCTTTAATTAGTACACCTGACTATAATCGCGACTACATCCTCTACGTATTAGCATCAGTTGTATCAGTAGCTGGAGTCCTCGTCCAGCTCGGAGATGACAATCGTGAACACGTCATTTATTATGTTAGTAAGAACCTCTCAGGACCACCCTTGAAGTATAAACACGAAGAGAAACTTGCTCTTGCAGTTTTCCTCGCAGTCCAGAAACAGTGCCATTACATTCTACTTCGTACCACAAAGGTCATCGCAGATTCCAACCCTATGCAGTACTTGCTCAGTTGCTGGCAAGTTAACGGAAAATTCGCTTGATGGATCATTATCCTTCAGGAGTATGACCTCGATTTATCAACACCTAAGAGTAAGAAGGCCCTCATTCTCGCTGAACTTGTCACGGCCCTCCCCTCTGACACCACCAGTGCCCCCGTCAACACCGACTTTCCAGACGAACATCTCTTTTACATTAATTCGGATGATCCTTGGTATGGCAACCTCCTCGTCTACCTCTGAACTCAAAATTTTGGTAACCACCTTTCATGAGATGATCATCAACGTATTCACCATCAGGTCCCCCGCTACCTTCTCATCGAAGACATCCTATACCAACGGGGCGTCGACACCATTCTTCGTCGATGCCTGACTATTGATGAGGCCGACAGAGTCTTAAAAGACTTCCACAGTGGCGCATGTGGGGGCCATCTTTCGGGTATATCCACTGCTCAAAATATTATCCGAGCCAGTTATTTTTGGCCTACCTTGTTTCATGATTGCATTCATGCTGTGAAACGATGTGAGCAATGTCAGCTCTATGCCAACAAAGCTTGAGCTCCCCCCGCTCTTCTTTACCCTGTCATTACTACCAGCCCTTTTTGTAAATGGGGCATTGACTTTATGACTTGTAATCGCCCCTCCAGCAATGGCCACAAATACATTGTTGTCGCCGTTGATTACTTCACCAAATGGGCCGAAGATATGCCCACTTTCAACAACATTGTTGACACTGCATCACGTTTTTTCTTTAACCATGTCATATCTCATTTCAGAGTACCCCTCCAACTCATTTCCGACCATGGGAAACACTTTGAGAATGAGATCTTCGTCGAACTCTCATCTCGGTTAGGTTTCTCTCACGATTTTGCCTCACCATATTATCCTTAGTCTAACAGACAGGTTGAGGCAGTTAACAAAGTCCTCAAAACCATGTTACAGTGCACGGTTAATAAACATAAAACCAATTGGCATCATATGTTATTTTCTGCGCTATGGGCTCATCGAACGGCTGTGAAAACTGCTACCAGTTTCACACCGTTCCATTTAGTCCACGGGGTCAAGGCAACTCTTCCCATCGAGTGCGAAATTCCCACCTTACGCACTGCAATTGAGCTATTACCTGATACTGCTCCAATAGAGAAGCGCTTGCTGAAATTGGAGTCTCTAGATGAAGATCATCGATCTTCCTTACAGAACAATGAGGCAGCTAAAAAATGATCCAAGGCTACCTTTGATCGCCATGTCAACCTTCGATCATTCCACGAAGGCGACCTCGTCCTGGCTTATGATATCTCTCATGATACCTTTGGCCACGGCAAATTCGAATCACTTTGGCATGGCCCTTACATTATCCAACATTGCCTCGCCAAAGGTGCATACATCCTGGCCTCCCCCGAAGGCCTCTCTCTCAAGGAACTCATCAATGGGTTGTATCTCAAGAAATTTTATGCTTAAAAGTAGTCATTCTACTTTAGGTTATTTATTTTTCTACCGTTTTTAATCTTTTTTCTCCTCCCGTCTCATCTAAACTATCCTTTGTGCTATTGACAGATGCTTCCTCCACCAGCCTACCACATCGGTTATGTTGACGACGCCAGCCGTTGGACACAAAATCTCGCTTCAGCTGCTTGGGCTCTCTACACCCCCTCACATGAAATGCTCCATTCAAGCGGCATATGTTTGGGGTCAGCAACCAACAACCAAGTTGAATACACTGTTGTCATTGGCCTCCTGGTTGACACCCAGCATCATCATATTCGTCACCTTAGCGTCTTCCTCAACTCTCAACTAGTCATTCTCCAGCTCAACAATGTGTACCGCATCCGTGATCCATGCCTCTTTTGCAAAAATCTGCAGGTTAGGTTTTTATCTCGACATTTTGATTCCATTACATTTACACATATTCCAAGACAATTGAATCAAATCACATATACCCTAGCTAATATTGTGTTAGACTGGCATATATCACATCAAGCTACCTCTACATGTACATAAACACATCACAAATCCTATCACAACATATATATAGAATAGACATCATCAAACCATTAACCAAAAATAAGTAAACACCACATAGATCTCAAAAAGTATACTCATGTATATATATAGGTCTACAATGTCATATGAATGTTTGCATACAAAAAATACACATATCCGCAGGCCAATACAGCACCTCGGTACAAAATGGGCTCACCAACCTATATACAAAAAAAATACATATGTACATCAAAGCACCACTCACGATGCCTCTAAAGCACCACCACCTACCCCTCCCTCAGGCGGTGGCGGCCCACCAACACCTACCCCAGGAGGTGGTGGCCCACCCCCTACAGTCCCCTCCTACCCTGGTGGAAGTCGTCCGCTCGTCATCACCGCAACCACTGTTGCTCGTTGCACGATGGCTCGCCATGGCGACGAAACCCCCGCACACTGCTCCAGGAATGTCTCATCCTGGATGCGAGACCATAGGCCCTCAGGCACGTCCTATAATACCGTCTCCAATCGATGGCGTATGTCCTCATAATCAGCTCCAGCCGTCGCTGGAGGAGCATGTGATGGCCCAACTCCTGGATCATCAAACCGACGCCTCCTCGCCGCCCTCTCTGGCTCAGTCGGTCGCACCGCAGCCTCATCCCACCTACGTCTCTCTCCCTGTGGTGGTCTCTCCGGTGCTCCCTGTAGCTCCACCTCGCGCCCGCGAGGTGCCACATATACACACACAAAAAAACAACAGATAGTATCAGCATCTATATCATCTACATATGTACTGCTATCTCAAAAAACAAAATAAGCCAAAAAACATACACACCAACACTAAACATACCTCAATGGTCAAAAACCTCCCCTGGAGGTAGCACCATGTCCGGGTCATCCCGGAAGTCCACCCCGGCATAAGGGTACCGAAGTATCACCTGCGGCATCTGCCACCATACGTACGCCGCCTCTACAGAAAAGAAGTGGCCACCTTCGCCACCACCATGACAATGAAAAACAGTCGACCACTGCCTCAACCATGGCTCTCGCACCCCCGGCATCCCCAATAGAATCCTCGGGTGCAACATCAGTACCCTCTCTAGAAACCAGGCCACTAGGATGGACCCGAAAGAAAACTCCCCTGCATCAGTAGACCAACAGTGGTCCAACTTCGCCACCATCCTCGCATGCAGCGTTAGCCCCCAAGTGAAACGCTCGCTATCCAACACTCTCTCCAGCACCAGAAGCTGGCCACCACTAATCCGCTAGGTCGCCAGTGACCCATATACTCGCACAATCATCGCTACTATACAGTGATGCACCAGGGAATCTATCGCCGATACACTCACCACTGTCCCGGACATAAATTTCTGACCTGAACAATATCTCCGACCAATAGTGGTGAGCAACGTACCCCTAGGCAGCACTGGCTTCATCGGTAGGGGCGTTCCCCGAAAGAGGATCCCAGTCAAGAAATATACATCCTCCACCGCAGTGAAGGGGATCTTCTCTCCTCACACGAGCAAGCAGTGCAGCTCCGGACTCCACATCTGGATCAGGAACTATAGCAGATACTCCTGTGCCCGTATCAACGAGCACTCAAAGAACTTTAGCAACCCATAGGTTTCCAAAGTCACATGCACACCGGGCTCCTCAATGGCCACGGCGTCTCGCAACTGAGCCCAGTGTCACTCTCGCCACCCCACTGGCATCGTCACCACCGTCCACCTGCAGACAACATAGAGTCCTATATCAGCTCAAGCAACCATCCACAACATCAAAAAGACTCTCTTTTATACACCTCAACCTTGCATCCTAGGCGCGGTTTTGTTACCCACAGGTGCACACACATGCGCACCTGTTCACTACACAGGTGCGCACGCATGCACACCTGTTCACTACACAGGTGCGCATTAGTGCGCATCTGCTTGTTTCATAGGCGCACCCCTATGCACGCCTATTCACCATATAGGCGTGCTGAGGTGCACGCCTGTTCAACCCACAGACGCGCACTAGTGCGCGCCTGTTCAACTCACAGGCGCGCCCTTCAAGTGTGCCTTAAATTCTCTCTACCGTGCACCCATGCACGTATATCCGATGTACAGGCATGCACGTATGTGCACCTATCACCGGATCACCCATGCATGTGGGGCCCATATCCCCTAAATGTCTCTGTACGACCCCTCGTATAGCCCCTACCCAAAAAATGAAATCCTATTTCTATGCAAGATGATCAAACTATTAACCTGACGCTCGCTAATCACCAATCGGATGCCTCATCCTCCCCAAATATCCCAATCCCCTCTACAAACTGCTCGTCCAGTCACTATTGCAGCAGGTACAAATGAGGTGGCAATGTGGGCCCTATAGCTATATATAGGCCTTTTGCCAAACTTCCACTCACCATTCCGGGAGCTCACGGTGTCCATTTTTCAATCCGTCTTCAGCCACGAGATCAACATCCTGTCACCTACATCACAGCAGTCCCTGGGTGGATTTTCATCTTGAGCCCCCGATGTTGGAGCTGGAAGTCACTCCTGGATTGCTTGCAGGAGCAGAGCTCGACGCCCATCAATATAATGTCACGATTTTTTTTAAAGGGGTGATCAAATGGAGGAAAACTCGGAACAATATCGTCTCAACTCAGAAACTAGGCCAGGCATGCATGGACGAGTGAGGTCTTGATAAACTTCAAACAGTGAGTTGTAATAAAGGGTGAGTAGGGGGAAGACTTGCATGAGAAGAGTGCAAAGGTCTATCATAAACATCCGGTTTGTAACAGACTGGAGAAGAAATCATCCGAATGAAAAATCATTTTACATTCAAACACAGAAGACCAGAGAATACAATAATGTCACAACAAAGCCTTTATTATAACAAGATTGCACAATCCACGTGAATCCTTCGATCGTGAACTCTCTGGCATGAGACGAAACATAGATGGAAAAAGGAGAACTGTTTGTCATGAAACAAGAAATCTCAAACACAGGGGGATAACAAGGAAACCAGAATGATCATTGAAACTTTACAGTGAGGAGCTTAGCTCCACCATCGATAGATACAAAAATGGTGAAAACGCCTTCATATACTCAATACTAGCAATAGCAACAAAATTGAGACGTAGCATTAAAAGCTTTGTGTCTGCATGGACTCTGATAATCTGCAGCCGCAATCTTTGAATGGTCGTGCAACTTATGGCAGACGCGATCTATCTTCTGATCATTACATCGACGAATCGACGTGCCTTTAACTCACTTCCGGACCTTTCCCATTATGGCAGAGGCGATTTCTAACCACCACCAACCGCTTCAATAACTGCTTCGTCAGGATTGAGAATGGCCCGGCCAACTCGACACCTTTGGGATGTGGAGGGCCTCTCGTGCTGACACCTGGACTAACTAAATAGCTTGAAGGACGGGTATGGAGGCCAACGCGGAAGGTGGGGCTCGGCAACAGAGTGATGGGGTCACAACCGCAAGGGTGAAGTAAGAAGTGATGAGGTGTGAGAGAGGCGGCAGGGGATGACACATGGCAAAAGGATATAGGCAGAGTAGGCAGGAGAGTAGACGTGATAGACGTAATTTAGTGGGAAGCTGACATGGAGGGAAAGGGACACGTGGCAGGTGGTGGGTGGACGATGAGACAGGGGAGGAGCCATCTGGACGAAAGAGTGGAGGAGGACAGATGACACATGGCAGCGGGGGAAGGTGGTTCTAGAGGATGACATGACGGGGGAAGGGCCCACGCTGGCTAAACACAGAGCTGCTAAGAGGGACGGGATTGCCCAAGTGTCATTGATCCGGGCGTGCTGATCTGGACTGTCGGAAAGCTACGTCTGTGATTCCAGACCCCCCCCCTCCGTTTAAAGGTAGAAAGGCAAGGGGGGGTCCGGAATTGTCTTTATCGCCATTGATCCAGACATGCTGATCTGGACCGTTGAAGAGATGTGCCCCTGATTCCGGACCCCCCCCCCCCGCTTAAAGGTAGAAAGGTGGGGGGGATCCGGAATCCCATACACGCTGTTGATCCGGGCGCGCAAATCGCTGCCGCTCGGACTTGTTCGTTACTTACCACGGGTGCATTATCATCCAAAACTTAGGACAAGTGGGTTTTTATCCCATTCTTTTGCATTCTAGTCCCCCTACAAGAAATATCGCTAACACCCGGGGTGCCTTTTTTTTCATACCATGGTCAGGTACGCATGTGCATAGTCACACTTATCAAATACATGCTCATATCTTTGATTCTCTTTAGATATTGTTCACTTTGGGTATTTGGTTTTAATGTGTGCAGGTACTTGCTCATCATCCATTGGCACAACCCCTTCAGGTATATTCTCAGCACTGGCATGTAGTCTTTCCTACTGTATCGCACTTTCATTTCCAGTCATACACTTCGATGTTTACCTCTAGGATCCCCATTCTCGGCTTTGTAGTACCCACACCTCCATTTTGCATCTTCGGTATTGTTACCTGGTAGCATTCTTACCCACATGAGTTGTCCCATTCATAGCACCTTGTGACACTTTTGACACTCATGATGTTCTTCATTACCCTTTAGGGATGGGAGTCTTGATAGTCTTTCATCATGTCGTGAATCAACCACATACTCCTTCTCCTCATTTTGCTAGCTTTCCCACACGGACTCCCAGATTTTCCCTTCTCAGTTCTATTTTTTACCTGCACCTCCGCAGTATCATGAACCCTCCATTTCCTCCACAATCAGTTTGCCCATCTGCGAACCTACCTTCATTTCACCTACCTCATACAAAAACTCACCAATGGGGCCCCCACCCTTCATCAGTTTTCCCAACAAATTATGCCCTATGTGGGCCACCCATATCACACTAGGGCACCCATTTATGTATTTGTACACTGCTCCCCAATTATTCGTTATTTATTGTACAAATGCCTTTCTTTCCAGTCATTACATTGTCTTTTTTATCGTCACCAGTGGTGACCTGCTTCCCTCCTTTTTGGCCAAACACAACCCATGTCACCCTTGGTTGGAGCATTACTTATCATCTACCCTTGCCAACATCATCCATATCTTCAGAGTACCCCACAGGTCACTTACCTCTACCCTATGAATTTGTTCACCTTGTCCCGCCTCTGGCACAACTTATCACCAATCTTGTCATCCCCCTAACACTCGACCTTGTTACATGGTTGCGGCCACTTTTTATCTCATACACCCTCCAACCAAGGGGAAGTCTTGAGTCCTCCCACTTCTTGACTTCGTCCATGTACCTCTGCCACTTCCTCACCTCAGTAGATTTCACGAAGCCCTTTTCTTCTAGGAGTCGCGTTCCCCTTTTGTCAACATCAGCACAATTTTCCAGAAGGGTGACAGTATCTTGATTCTCATTATCTATTCACTGAGAGATCTCTGACGGCACAGGGTGAAACACCATTGCTCCCTGCTGTCGTTGACCCCCATAACATTCGACACCAACACTTTCTCATGTTACGGTGGGTCTTACTTTGCGACTATTGCAATTAGTTCTTTTATTTGTTGAATACCTCTAAACTTGACAGGGCTATCCATGCCCACATCATTGCTGCTACTTATTATCGTGATCAATGCCTACTATTCAGAGCATGTTCATTTGTAGAATTGTCTTCTGCCTCTATCATGACCTCCCCCAAGGGCGTTGTAGTTGTCTACTCCAACACTTCAGTCATATTTTTTCAGAGTTACATGACACGAGCATGGGGCATGCCCGCCTTGTTTGTACACAGTTTTCTATTTTGCGCACCTCATAGAAGGTCGAGTCCTATTGGTTCCTTTTTCCCTCCAACGGATCGCTCTGGACAATCACACTATTACTCTCTCTTACAACAACATTCCCAATAGAAGAAACATTGATGGATTTCGGCTATACATATGCTCCTAATCTCATCCATTAGGGGGCATCTGTTATCACTGAAATTTCGTCCGCACATGGTTACAAGAACTCAGCATCGTCAAATAGTGATGAAGTCATTCATGGACCTGAATTAATACCACAGCATTCAAAAAGGTCAAAAAACTATACAAAGTAGTGAAAAA
>ML788204.1:478723-492105 GCA_009831015.1 Picea engelmannii | reverse complement strand
TGCTACAAAGATAGGATAGTGTTCGAATGTTGCTTTCTTAGATCAAATCACTAGGGAAGTTTAAAGGTTTGTAACGGGCCCATACATTCCCACATGATCAATCTAGGATACTTTCAAAGCCTTTCTTACATTACATCACAATAGGGAGTTAAAAGGATAGTAACAGACCCACATGCCCACATGCTAGCTTCCTAGGGACTTTTGAATTATGCAAGGTTGTACCAAAGGCACTTAGTTAATTAGGTAATCAAACAATTGTAAGGGCCAAGCGAAGTCCACATGCAACAAGGTGACATCTAATTCACTAAAAATTGGCACACTTTCACTCACACACAAAAGTCACTTATCACTCACATAGCTTCTTCTTGAAACGTGGAGGTCAAAGTAAGTTTCCTCCAAAGGGATTCCGAAAATACCCCACCCTTTTCTTGACGAAACTATCCACTCCCATTTTTAATCAACGAGGTTGGTTTGCACCCCCAACCTCCCAAAACAACTACATCTAAAATATTTCTAAAAAATCACTAAGTTTTACTCCACAGGAGGTGCCAAAAGAAATTTTTTAGTCTAGGTAGGATTTCAGGGATAGGCATCCAAATAACTCCCTGTTATCTGGTTCTCACATTGTCAAAACCATAGAAGTTGTCAAATAGGGAACTGAAAATCCTCTAAGTCAAGTGTTCCTAATACCATAAGGCATGGAGATACCCGTGAAGAGTTGAAGGCCAAGATCTGGTTGTTCTGTGCATCCCCCCTTGAGGCACCCACCTCTTGGACGGGATCCAGCCCGTGACCCATTTCTTAGGCCAAAAATCTAAATGTCGCACTTTGACCGAGGTACCTAGTGACCAACTTTAGGACATATACCTAGGTGGCAATTGTGGGTTGCAATTGCACCTTGATTGGATTTTGTGTGGTTATTGGGAAATATCTCCAACTCTTTTGGGATATGCCCCCTTTACCCCTCATTATAACCAATTATTTCATCCTTCACTAGTTTATCTTCCAGTGACTTCAGACCCCACTGTTGAGTACTATTGGAAGGTCCAGTGCTATTTGAGAGGAAGGATGTTACGTCTTCTAGGACATGAACATTTGCTTTATTTTTGATTCCCCACGTGGATAAAACCCACTTAACCACATATATATATATGTTTCTTTTTCAAAACACATTTTATATATGATGCACATCTGATTACAGTTTGATTTGGATATATATATTGTATAACACTCACCACAAAGACTCTTGTTTCTATATTACTCTCACCACTCTTTGCACACATTCACGCAGCTAGTGGGACATCATAGGGGAGCCACAGAACCCCCGTCATTCATGAAACTTGCTAAACCTCCCTCCTATCATAGGGGGAGTTTCTGGTCTTGCCCACTCATCGACACCTCCTTCACACACTCCTGTGAGTGCTACTATTTTAGGATCATCTTTGCTTGGTTCTCAATTACTTGGGTCCACTTCCCAAGGCCATCCATTCACTCACTCTCCTTTACATGGAAGCGGGGGACCCACTTCTTCTCAAAGAGGAAGCACCAACCCACCTAGCCCCCCTCATAGGCCAGGTTCACAACACACTCACACCATGGCCAGAGCTAATCCTCCCCCCCCCCTCACACAAAAGATGCCACATTTGGCCTCTCTCAACATATCGAATCTCAACAAACTCACCAATGATCCTATATTGCATGATCCCACATGGCCTGCAATGCCCACCAAACTACCTTCGGACATACCAAAGTTTGAAGGAAATATAGGCGATGACCCTGCCAACCATGTCATGACCTTTCACCTATGGTGCTCCTCCAATAGCATTGTGGATGATTCCATCAGAATGCAATTATTTCAACGCACACTCACTGGCCCATCGGCCAAATGGTATGTCGAAGAAAAATCAGAGTCCCACGCCACTTTTGAGTCATTGGCCAAAGCATTCTTGACCTTCTTCCAATTACCCATCCGCCATGACAATGGTCTAGAACTACTGTCTAATTTCAAACAAACCTCAGCCACACATATCGTCGACCACATTCACGAGTGGCGTAGGCGACGTAGTTTGTGCAAAGCAGAAACCACCAAGCAACAGTGTCTCGACTGGTTTCTTATACCACTTGTCTCTCTCCTTGGTAAGGATGTATCTTCCACCTTCCCTCAATCCGAAGAGGAATCCATCAGTAAGGCCCAACAGTATGACCTCATCTATGCACAGTCAGAGTACTTATACATTGTACTTCTTGATCTTCCAAAACCTGCGCCATTTGGCCAAGATAAACCTGGGATGTCTCACTCAGCAGATGGACTAATTGGTACCACCACTCACCATGGTCCACAACCCCAACCACCACCGATGTATGGAACACCTCAATACCCACCGGCATATGGGGGCACTTCTTATTACCCCCCACCCCCTTATCAACAACCATACCCTGTTGCTATACCTCCACCCATTAGTGGACCACCACCGGCACCCCCCATACATCCACCTATTCAAACAAACTCTGGTACCCCCTCTACCTCAACTTATAGTACTAGCGAAATCACTACACCTTCGTATATACCTTATGGATCGTTACCACCACAGAATCCATACTTCCCATTTCCTGGTCCTCCACAACCCATGGCTTCCCCCCATCCTCATGCAGGGGTGAATTTTGTTCAACCCTCTGTCGTTCAACAATACCAAAATTTTGAACAATTGAATACAGCCAATCCAACCCATCCATTGAACAATGCCGAGAAGAAAGGATGGAACAGGAATAACAACAACCCAAGTCAAGGCGAGAGTCAACCCCAACAACACCAATCCACTGGGGGAAACCAGAACCAAGGGAACCAAAACCCCCAAGGGGGCAATAATAATAAATGCCAAGGGTGAAATAACAATAATGTTAAAACCAACTTCCCTTGTGCCCTTTTTGGTGATTTCGGCCATTACACTCATCATTTCCCCCAAATCGTTGATTTCAAATGGTTGAAAGACTCTGGTAGTGTTCCCCATTCTCCAGCACCGCCTGCCCCTCAACAGACACCACAACAATACGTGCAACAACCCCCTCCCGCCGTGCTGCAAAATCCTATTCCACATCAAGCTGTGATAAACACCCAACAGGACACACAACATCCCCCACCTCCGGTGGGACAATACCTCAACCCCAACAATCCAACAGATCGCACAATTCTCCTCACTAGTGAGGAAGAAATCCTTCTACAAACACTTAATCGTCGGTATCATGCACCCACTGAGTCTCCTCCTATCCCTCTAGAGACAAACCCTACACCGATGGGACCCCCGTTGGTGATTCCTCGCCCTACCGCTGAGCCACCTCTTTGCATCCCTCGCATCCCATTGGGCTGGAATGTCCACAACCCACAGGCTAGGGTAGCTCATAAATATAGTTTGGTAGACGACTTAGCACAATCCCCGGCTGCCATGTCAGTTTTGGAGGTCCCCCAGACTTGTCCTACTTAGTGGAAATCATTACTTTCTGCTTTGGGGGCAGTCGACCCCACAGATACCCAACTCATTACCTTTGATCTTCACAGTGGAGAACCTCGTCTTCCCACCTTGATCTCTTTTCAAATACCAGTAAAAATACAGAACATCACAGTTCATTGGTGTATCATCGATGAAGGTGCATCTACATGCATTATGTCTAAAATGGTATGGAAGAAGCTTGGTTCCCCCGAACTCATACCCTTTGACATAACTTTACGAGCTTATGACAGATGACCATCGTCTCTTGAAGGGCTCTTCCAAAATGTCCCCATCGAACTAGGGGGAAAGACTATTCTCATTGATATCGAAGTTATTGACACCCCACTCGATTATAATATCCTGTTCGGTCATAGCTACATGTATGCTATGAAGGCAGTGGCATCTTCCGTCTTTCGGACAATGATGTTCCCTCACAATGGGAAGATCGTTACTATTGACCAAGTCTCACATTACAAGCCTAATCCATCTGCCAACATCGATAACATTCTTTCTCTCATCCACACAAGCCATGACACATACCCACTCGTCGATATGGGTCCTGGGATTTTTAAAGATCCATCCTTGTTAGGAACGTACCATGGAGCACCACCACTCCTTCATCCTTCCAATCAAGTATGCGTCATATCATCTAACGGAACTCACACATAAGATATCCTTCCTCCTACAGAGGCTTCTATCATATCTAACGTCCCACTCGTCGTAAAACCCCCTCATCAAGAACCTCTTGGACACTCGTCGACCCCACCAGTCCACGATTCCACCTCTCCCCAAGGACATATCCCAGTTTGGGAGATAGTTCCCCAAGCCATCACCCAAATTCCCTTCTTTTACCCTCCACCAGGTATCGAAGCTTTTCAGGTAGCCGCAACACTCACACTACCTAATATGGTGTTAGAAATCCCAGTTTGGTATTTACACCCACCAGAGATGGTCCCTCGACCATCCCTTCCCCCCAAAAAATAAATAATCCCCATGATGATTCCCATACTTACTCCCACCACACCCCCACTCACTAACCCCCCTACCACAGTTGGGGGCAGGAGAAAGAAAAAGGAGCCCATATCTCTACTTCCTCCCTGCATCCCACCACCTTACGCACTATGTGAGAAAGAGGGACACCCAACCAACAACTGCCCCTCTCTACCAGAGTTACGGAATTTGATCCCACTCAATCACACTCCCCCAACACTCACCACTACGGCCATTCCTACCACCAACACCCCCCCTTCCAGTAGTAAATGGTTGTGGACCAAATATGCTTGTTCTATATGTTCAAAATATGGCCATTATACCCACTATTGCCCAGCACTACCATGCTTTTGGCAGACATTAGCTCCAGTACACCAGAACTTCCAGAGAAACCCCAGTCCTATTACGTCCTCCTCAACAAATATCACTGACATCCGTTATGTCACCACTTCAGTCAATGAACGTATGAGATGCCCTTGCTCTCTCTGTGACTCATTAGCTCATTTTACACACCAGTGTCCTATGATCCTTGAATACAGGCAATGCCAATTGACCCTGCTTCAACGGCCTGCAGAGGCAATAATTGACATTACTTCATCACTAGAAGATCTCCATGTCATTTCTCCCGAACCCAAGGCCCTTCCAACGCCTCCCTGGTTCTTAAACAACTTATCTGAGGATTCACCCCCCAATCCCCCCAACTCTCCTGCTCATTCCCCTACAGACATTTTACACCCAACTACCACAGGTACCCCTCAGTACTTTAATATATGGTTTATGTCAAGTGAACCCTCACCATCTCCTAACATTGTTTCCCCTGCTTCTTCCTCACTAGGGGGCAACCACACGACCACTATCATAGACATCACTCCTCATGACCCCTTGTATTCTTTTCACTTCCAATGTGACGAGTAAATACTCGAAGAGTTAAACCACCCAGACCTCCCCTGGGATGCACTACACCATCGCACACTCTTCTCTCCACAGGAAGCCTCCATGCCTCATAACCAAAACCCCATTTATGCGATCGAAACCAAGGATTTTATCCCATCAGGGCCTATCGACTGGTTCAAAAACCCCATTCCTGCCCCTGATGATTTTGAAGAAGGAAACATGGACAACATTTCCCCAACCATTAAAATCAACATTTCCATCAAAAATGGCATCGTCGAAGAAATCACCATTGGAGTTGCTTGCACTCCTCAGGAAATCACCGCATATACAGCCCTCTTCCAAGAATATAGGGATACTTTTTCCTGGTCATACACAGAAATTCCTGGCCTCTATCTCTCCATCATCGAACATCGCATCGACACCTGGCCCGACATTACACCAGTTCGTCAAAAACAACGACTTCTACACCCATCCAAAGTTGCGGCCATCAAAGCCGAAATTGACAAATTACGCGCTGTCGGGTTCATTTACCCCATCGCCTATACCTCATGGGTTTCCAACCCTGTACCCATTAACAAAAGATAGGGTACTATCCACGTTTTCATCGACTTTCATGATCTCAATCACGTGTGTCCCAAAAACAACTTTCCCACACCTTTCATCGATCAAATTATCGACGACTGCGCAGGCCACGAGGCTTTATCCTTTATGGATGGATTCTCTGGCTATAATCAAGTTCAATTCACCCAGCCGATCAATATAAAACCACATTCACTACCCCTTGGGGTAATTTTTCATATCGTGTCATGCCTTTTGGCTTAAAGAATGCCGGTGCAACTTTCTAGCGGGCCATGACATACATCTTTCACAATCTGGCACATATCATCCTTGCCTAATTGGATGACCTTACAGCTCGATCCAAAAAATGCACCCAGCATCTCGATGATTTACAAATCATCTTTCAACGGTGTCGTTAGTACAACATCTGCTTGAATCCTCTCAAGTGTGTGTTCTGTGTCACCAGCGCCTCCTCGGATTTATTTTTTCCCAAAGCGGTATTACTGTAGACCCCCTCAAAGTCCAAGCAATCACTGAAATTCCACCTCCCTAGAATTTACGTCAACTTCAAAGCCTACAGGGAAAAGCTAACTTTCTTAGACGCTTTTTCCCAGATTATGCCATACGCGCACACGGTTTCCTTTGCTTACTACGTCACGACATCCCATTTCACTGGGACGACCATGCCCAACAGTCATTTGACGATATTAAAACAACACTTTCAAATGCACCTTTAATTAGTGCACCTGACTACAATTGCGACTATATCCTCTATGTATCAGCATCAGATGTATCAGTAGTTGGCGTTCTTGTCCAGCTAGGTGATGACAATCGTGAACATGTCATTTATTACGTTAGTAAAAACCTCTCAGGACCACCCTTGAAGTATAAACACGAAGAGAAACTTGCTCTAGTAGTCGTCCTTGCAGTCCAGAAACTGCGCCACTACATTCTTCTTCGAACAAAAAAGGTCGTCACAGATTCCAACCCTATGCAGTACTTGATTAGCCATTGAAAAGTTAACGGCAAATTTTCTCGATGGCTCATTATCCTTCAGGAGTACAACCTCAATTTCTCAACACCTAAGAGTAAGAAGGCCCTCATTCTCGCCGAACTTGTCACGACCCTCCCCTCTGCCACCACCAGTGCCCCCGTCAACACCGACTTTCCTGACAAACATCTCTTTTACATCACTTCGGATGATCCTTGGTGCGGCGACCTCCTCGTCTATCTCTGCACTCAAAATTTCGGTAACCACCTTTCACGAAATGATCGTCGTCATATTCGCCATCAGGCCCCCCGCTACCTCCTCATCGGAGACATCCTATATCGGCGGGGTGTCGACACCATTCTTCATCGATGCCTAACTATTGATGAGGTTGATAGAGTCTTAAACGATTGCCACAGTGGTGCATGTGGGGGCCATCTTTCAGGCATATCCACTGCTCAAAAGATTATCCGAGCTGGTTAATTTTGGCCTACCTTGTTTCATGATTGCATTCATGCCGTGAAACAATGTGAGCAATGTCATCTCTATGCCAATAAATCCCGAGATCCCCCCGCTCTTCTTCACCCTGTCATTACTGTCGTCCTTTTTTGTAAATGGGGCATCGACTTCATGACTTGTAATCCCCCCTCCAGCAATGGTCACAAATACATCGTTGTCACCATTGATTACTTCCATAAATAGGCAGAATCTATGCCCACCTTCAACAACACCACTGACACTGCAGTGCATTTTTTCTTTAACCACGTCATATCCCACTTTGGAGTACCCCTCCAACTCGTTTCCGATCATGGGAAACACTTTGAGAATGAGATCTTCGTCGAACTCTCATCTCGGTTAGGATTCTCTCATGAGTTTGCCTCACCATATTACCCTCAGTCTAACGGACAGGTTGAAACAGTTAACAAAGTCCTCAAGACCATGTTACAGCGCACGGTTAATAAACATAAAACCAATTGGCATCATATGTTATTTTCTGCACTATGGGATTACCGAATGGTTGTGAAAATAGCTATTGGTTTCACACCATTCCATTTAGTCCATGGGGTTGAGGATACTCTTCCCATCGAGTGCGAAATTCCCACCTTACGCATCGCAATTGAGCTATTACCCAACACTGCTCCAATGGAGCAGCGCTTGCTGAACTTAGAGTCTCTGGACGAATATTATCAATCTTCCTTACAGAACAACGAGTCAACTAAAAAATGATCCAAGGCTACCTTTGATCGCCATGTCAATATTTGCTCATTTCATGAAGGCGACCTCATCCTGGCTCACAATATCACTCATGATACCTTTGGCCATGGAAAATTTGAGTCACTCTGGCATGGCCCATACATTATCCAACATTGCCTCACTAAAGGCGCATACATCCTAGCCTCTCCCTGAAGGCCTCTCTCTCAAAGAACCCATCAACGGGTTGTATCTCAAGAAATTTTATGCTTAAACGTAGGCATTCTACTTTAGGTTATTTCTTTTATAGAATTTTTAATCTTTTTTCCCTCCCTCACGTCTAAAATATCCTTTGTTCTATTGACAGATGCTTCCTACACCAGCCTATCACATCGGTTATGCTAACAATGCCAGCCGTTGGACACAAAATATCACTTCGGCTGCTTGGGCTCTCTACACCCCTTCACATGAAATTCTCCATTCGAGTGAAATATGTTTAGGTTCAGCAACCAACAACCAAGCCGAATACACCACCGTCATTGGCCTCTTGGCCGATGCCCAGCATCATCGTATTCGTCACCTTAGCGTTTTCCTTGACTCTCAACTAGTCGTACTCCAGCTCAACAATGTGTACCGCGTCCGTGATCCTTACCTCTTTCGCAAATACCTACAGGTTATACTTTTATCTCGACATTTTGATTCCATTACATTTACACATATTCCAAGACAATTGAATCAAATTACAGATAACCTAGCTAATATTGTGTTAGACTGGCATATATCACATCAAGCTACCTCTACACATACATAAACATATAACACAAACTGTCATCACATATAAAGATTAGACGTCATCAATACATTAACAAAACACATGTAAACACCACATAGATCTAAAAAATGTATACTCATGTATATATCAATAGGTCCACAGTGTCATCCAACTGTTTACATACAAAAATACCATTATTCGCAGGCCAATGAAGCACCTCGATACAAAATGGGCTCACCAGCCTATATACAAAAAATATATATACATCAATGCATAATAGAACCACTCACGGTGCCTCTAGAGCACCACTTCCTACTCCTCCCTTAGGCGGTGGCAGCCCACCACCACCTGTCCCAGGTGGTGGTGGTCCACCCCCTACCAGCCCCTCCTGCCCTGGCAGTAGTCATCCGATCATCATCACAGCAGCCACTGTTGATCGTCGTACTATGGCCTGCCATGGCGGCGACACTCCCACACACGGCTCTTGGAAAGCCTCATCCTGGATGCGAGACCATATGCCCTCAGGCACATCCTATAACACTGCCTCCAGACGATGGCATATGTTCTCAAAATCAAACCGACGTCTCCACGTTGCCCTCTCTGGCTCAGTTGGTCGCACCGCGGTGTCCTCACGCCAACGTCTCTCTCCCCACAATAGTCTCTCTAGCTCCTGACGAGCCGACGCTCTCTGCAACTCCACCTCGCACCCACGAGGTGCCACATCTACACATGCAAACAAACAACATATAATATCAACATCTATATCATATACATATGGAATGCTATCTCAAAAAATACAAAAACATACACATCACCATCATCCACATACCTCGGCGGTCAAAAACCTCCCCTGGAGATAGCACCATGTCTAGATCATCCCGGAAGTCAACCCCAGCATAGGGGTACCGTAATATCACCTGCGACATCTTCCGCCATACCTACGCCACCTCTACAGTGACGAAGTGGCCACCCTTGCCACCACCATGGCGAAGCAACATGGTCGACCATCGCCTCAGTTGTGGCTCTCGTGCCCCAGGCACACCCAATAGAATCCTAGGGTGCAACATCGGCACCCTCTCCAGAAACTAGGCCACCAGGATGGACCTAAAGGAAAACTCCCCCGTATCCATGGATCGACAGTGGTCCAAATTCCCCACCATCCTTGAGTGCAGCGCAATCCCCTAGGCGAAATGCTCGCCGGCCAACACTCTCTCCATCACCACCAGCTAGCCACCGTTGATCCGCTGCATCGCCAGTGAACCATACACTCTCGCAATCATCACTACTATGCAGTGATGTGCTAGCGCATCCATCGCCCCGATGCTCACCACTGAGCTGGACATACATTTCAGCCCCGAACAATATCTCCAGCCCACCGTCGCGAGCAGTGTATCCCTAAAAAGCACCGGCTCCGCCGGTAAGGGCGTTCCCCGAAATGGGAGCCCAGTCAGAAAATACACGTCCTCTACCGCAGTGAAGGGAATCTGCTCTCCCTACACTATGAAGCAGTGCAGGTCCAGACTCCACATCTGGATAAGAAACTGCAGGAGATATTCCTGTGCCCGTATCAAGGGGCACTCAAAGAACTTTAGCAACCCATAGGTTGCCAAAGTCGCACGTACACCTGGCTCCTCAATAGCCATGGCATCTCACAGCTAGGACCAATCCCACTCACACCAACCAACTGGAATCGTCCACACAGCTCACCTACACAACACAAAATTGTCCTCAGTCACCCACATGGACAATCAAAAACATAAAAAAAACACACGTTTTTTACCCGTCAACCTTGCCTCCACGACGCGGTCTTTTCACCCACAGGCGTGCACACATGCGCGCCTATACACCCCATATGCATGCACATATTCGTACTTGTTCACTACACAAGCACGCATGAGTGCACACCTGTTCACTACACAACCGCGCTCTCAGCAGGTGCGCACATAGGCGCGCCTATTCAATTGGCAGGCGTGCACACATGCGCGCTTGTTCAACCGACAAGTGCGCCTATCGTGTGTGCCCTTAATTCCATTAACCGCGCTCCCATGCACGTCTATCTGGTGGATAGGCACGCACGTGTGCGTTCCTATTACCGGATCACCCATGCATGTGGGGCCCATACCCCCTAAACCCCTCTGTACGACCCTCCGTACAGCCCCTACCCAAAAATTGAAATCCTAATTCTATGCAGGATGATCAGACCACTAATTTGATGCTCGCGGGTCCTCAATCGGATGCCTCATCCTCCCCAAATCTCACAATCTCCTCTGAATTCTTCTTGTCCAATCACTATAGCAGCAAGTACAAATGAGGTGGCAATGTGGGCCCTACAGCTATATATAGGCCTTTTTACCAAACTTCCACTCACCATTCCGAGAGCCCATTGTGTCCATTTCTCGATCCGTCTTTAGCCACGGGATCAGCATCCCATCATCTACATCACAACAGTCCCTGGGCCTCTTTTCATCCTGAGCCCTCAGGGTGCCATTTTTCATACCCTGATTAGGTACGCATGCGCATATTTACGCTTATCAAATACATGCTCATATCTTCGATTCTCTTCAGATATTGTTCACGTCGGGTATTTGGTTTTCATGTGTGCGGGTACTTGATCATCATACATCGACACAACCCCTTCAAGTATATACCCAACACTGGCATGTAGTCTTTCCCTCTGTATCGCACTTACATTTCTAGTCACACCCTCTGACATTTGCCTCTAGGATCCCCATTCCCGGCTTTGCAGTACCCACACCTCCATTTGCATCTTCGGTACTGTCACCTGGTAGCATTCTTACCCACATGAGTTGTCCCATTCATAGCACCTAATGGCACTTCTGACACTCATGTTGTTTTTTAAAACCCTTTAGGGATGGGAGTCCAGATAGTCTTACATCATGTCGCGAATCAACCACATACTCCTTCTCCTCATTTTGCTAGCTTTCCCAATGGACTCCCAGATTATCTCTCCACAGTTCTATGGTTGGGTTGCACCTCCGCAGTAACATGAACCCTCCATTTCATGCACAATCTGTCTACCCATCTGCAAATCTCCCTTCATTTCACCTACCTCATACAGAAACCCACCCATGGGGCCCCCACCGTTCATCAGTTCTCCGAGCAACTTATTCCCTACCCGGGCCCACCATATCACACTGGGGCACCCGTTTCTATATTTTTACACTCCTCCCCAAATATTCATTATTTATTGTACAAATGCCTTCATTTTTAGTCATTGCATTACCTTTTTGTCGTCACCTTTGGGCGACCTACTTCCCTTTTTGGCCAACCACAACCCATGTCACCCTTGGTTGAAGCACTACTTATCATCCACCCTTATAGGCATCATCCATATCTTCAGAGTATCCCACAGGCCACTTAGCTCTGCCCTCTGAATTTGTTCACCTTGTCCCACCTCTGGTACAACTTATCCCCGGTCTTGTCGTCCCCCTGACACTCGACCTCGTTGAACGGTTGTGGCCACTTTTTCTCTCACACATACTCCAACCAAGGGTAGTCTTGAATCTTCCCACATCTTGACTTCGTCCATGTACCTCCTCCACTTCCTCACCTCACCTAGTAGATTTCACGAAGCCATTTTCTTCTGGGAGTCACGTCCCCCTTTTTGATCGACATCAGCATAGTTTCTAGAAGGGCGACAGTATCTTGATTCTCATTATCCACACAATGAGAGATCTCGGATGGCACAAGGTGAAACACCATTGCTCCCTGCTGTCATTGACCCCCATAACATTCGACGCCAACACTTTCTCATGTTATAGTGGGTCTTACTTTGCGACTATTGTAGTTAGTTCTTTCATTTGCCAAAGATCTCTGAACTTGGTTGGGCTATCAATGCCCACATAATCGGTGATACTTATTACCGCGATGACTGCCTACTATTCAGAGTATGTTCATCTGCAGAATTGTCTTCTTCCTTTATCATGACCACCCCCGAGGGCATTGTCGTTGTCTACATCAACACTTCATTCATCCTTTTTTGGAGTTACCTGACATGAGCATGGGGCATGCCCACCTTGTTTGTACACAGTTTTCTATTTTCCACACCTCATGGAAGGTTGGGTCCTACCGGTTCCTTTTCCCCTCCAATGGATCGCTCTGGATGATCCCACTATTGCTCTCTCTTACAACAACATTCTCAGTAGAAGAAACATTGATGGATTTCGGCTATACGTATGCTCCTAACCTCATCCATTAGGGGGCATCTGTTATCACTGAAATTCCGTCCGCACATGGTTACAAGAACTCAGCATCGTCAAACAGTGATGAAGTCATCCATGGACCTAAATTAATACCAAGGCATTCATAAAAGGGTCAAAAAACTATACAAAGTAGTGAAAAATTGAAGGGCGCTATGAAGACATTGGGCACACGTGCACATGCGCGGAACAGGAGCACAGAAATCACGCACATGCACACGATGCTCAACTATTATCGCAAAAAGTCACGCACCAACTAAACGGCACATTTATGAGAGTGGTCA
>ML788204.1:418628-467349 GCA_009831015.1 Picea engelmannii | reverse complement strand
AGTCAAGTTTAGAACAGATTTTTAATTAGAACAAAACATAGTTTTAATTTGGGTTTTCTTCTGATAAGGATTGATGGATGGATAGATTTAATTCCAGTTTTTAGTTACAACTTGCTTACTTCAGTTTTATACAGATTTCATTTAATTGGTTGTTGGTTAATATAGATTGTTAATTTACTTTTTAATATCAGTTTTTAATTTTTGTTTTTAGTCATTTCTTATTGTAGTTCGAATGATTAGAGTAGACATAGCATAGTTTTATTTTACACAATTTCCTTTCATAGATTAAAATGCAATTAAATTTCTTAGTTAAATAATGATGATCTTGTTATGTTGTTGATGGTTTATACATGAATATGCAGGGTATTTAACATTACTTTTATCATGGATAAGTTTTCATTGTGTTACTGCCTAAACATGTAAGGGTGGTGTTTTCCTAATAAACGCCCCTTTTTTGGCGAAAAGGTGCAAAGAAGTGGGGTAAAAAACCACTTACCCTAAGTTTAGGGCACACATATGCATTCTGTTAAAAGACGGGAAAATCTGGGTGGCCAGAAGCTGCGCGCACATATCTATGGACAAGATCGGATTCCAGAGCCCCCTTGCCATTCTACCTTTAATAGGGGGGGGGGGGGGTCCGAAATTGGCGACTTACAGCAGGCCCCCCATTGTCACATCTCCAGTTTCCTCTTTCATCCACCTTCAACCATGTGTCTTCCACTCAGCGTCGTTCTGGCCCGCCTCTTTCCCCTTTCCTCGTTTCCACCTGTCACCCCCTTCCAAGTATTCTTCCCCGCATTCTTCCCTCGGATTGTCACAGTTCCCCTCTCTCCATCCACATCGCCCCTTCTCATCTCATCATCCTTTCACCTCCCGCCATGTGTCTTTCTCATCCTCTCCCAGTCACCTCTGCCTATATGGTCGTCCCTACTCCTTATCCATTTGTACCCCGCCACTTAATGCAACTTCTACATGTGTCCTATCCATACCCCGTGGAATTTCTCATCTGATGTCATGGTACCATCTCATCCCCCTCACCAGAGTCTCATCCATGTCTGCCTACTAGGTCTCTTTGTAGCATTCTGGCAAAGGAGTAGCAGCCAAAGGAAGACCGCCACGTTGTTCGAGTCCAGAGTTGACTGAGCCTCGCCTGATCCCGAGGAAGAAATTATTGAGGCAGTTGATGGTGGTTGAATGTCGTCTCCTTCCTTAAATAGAAGATCAGAAAGGAGCGTACGCAGAAGAAGGTTGTCAGTTAATCCCGACAAAGATCACGTCTGACAGACGACTGCATGGGTAGTCTTCTCAATGTCTGCATGCGTCACCTAACAGAGAAGCTCCTCAACGTCAAGCATTGAATTTATGATACGATTGCACTCTCAGCACCGGAGTCTGTTCCAAGTATATGTAGGCATTTTTGCCATTTTTGTATCTATCGATGGTAGAGCATAGTTCCCAACTGTAAATTTTTTGAAGAAGCTCTGGTTATGTATTTTTATTTGAGAATGTTAAATTAATGGAAGTCAACTTCTCTTTTCTTTTATTTTGTCTGTCAGTTGTTTAAAACACTCGGAACTGGAAAATCTAATTGAGGATTACATATTGTGGGATGATGTATAGTTGATCATTGCAATCTCTGCACCAGTCTTAAACAGTCTTCCATGTTCTCTTTTTCATCTCATACTGAATGATTCGGAATTGGATAATCCATTTGAATGGTTGTGGCTGCATAGTATGACAAGCTTGGTCAATGTGTAGTTAATACTATCTCATTTAGGCACATTTCAGTGTCTTGTTTTTCTTCCTCGAGTTGCTGGAAGGCCATATTCCCAAAGCAGTCTCCCCCATTTTCTCTCAAGTCTTCCCTCTACTCTCACTTTAACTCAAATTCCTGACTGAAGTTAGTTGTGGCCCTCACTTCCCTGTGCATTTCTGGTCTAGTTTTCTGAGCTAAACGATATTGTTCTGAGTCCACTCGCATCCGATCACCCCTTTAAACAAATCATGACATAAAATGATGGGTGTCAGGATCTTCTCCTACTGCTGCATTCTAGGAGTGACTTCCGACGCTAAAATTTCTGGCGTCGTTGTCGGGGACGAAGTTGAAAATTTTCCCCGGGATTGAATGACATTGAGCCTCTGATTCTGAAGGTGCATCAAGCATCAAAGCCCTTGAATATTTCTACTATGCACCTGGCGACTCCATTGGGACAACTCCACTGTGGTGAACCTACCATTTTAATTGTGGCTTCTAGAGGTAGGCACATGCGTTCCCATCCACAACTGCCTCTAGTCACACTTGAAGTTGATCCGGAGGTGATTATCAGAAAAGGAAAGGCCTCTGAAGGAGAAAGTTCCATTGAACCAGGTAATTTACCATCTCCTTCTGTAGAAACTCCATTTTTTTATTCTCAGCTTCCTAGCAGACCTTTTGTGGGAGTTTCCCATTTTCTGAATTTCAAGAGTGTTCCTGCTGAGTTTTCCCCTCCTAGCCCGGCATTGGAGGGAGAAATCGTTGTCACTCCCCTCTCCCCTGAAGTTGTGCCTTGGCATAGACCCAGGACCACAGAATATTTCCCTACTCTTAGTTTTACCACCCCTCCTCTTATTACTGTTGTTGAAACTGCACAGAGAGAAGCATCTGCTGACTCAAGCCCCTTAGCCTTCTCTCTGAATCCCCCATTTTTTTCCCTTCCACCGGGAGGCTCATTTCCAGTATCCCCTATTGGAACTCCTTCTCCCCCAAGTTCTCCTCCACCTAATAATCCTATGGCAGGAGAAAATCCACCCATGACTAGAATGGAGGCTATAATAGTTGCTAGGTATGCTCCCCTTCTGTTACCTCAACATCTCAATGCCCTTCCAGCAGATGGTTACCTCAAACAGTTTCCCAAGTTCACAAGAGAGGGGGACATAGCTTTAGAAGAACACCTTGAATCCTTTTACAGTTTTACAGACGATCACGTTATCATGCATGCAGATGTATGGATGAGGATTTTCATCCATATCCTTGAGGGTGAGGCTAGGAAATGGTTCAGGGCCCTGCCTCCTGGATCTATTGATGGGATTGAGTCTTTGGACAATGCCTTTTTGAGACAGTGGGGAGACAAAAAAGACTTCATGTACTACATGACAGAGTTTGGGTCTTTGAAGAGAAAGGAAGGAGAATCTATCTCTGACTTCTCCAAAAGATTCAACAAAATGTACCATAAAATCCCTGCTGAGATAAATCCCTCAGAAGCCTCTGCTAAAATCACTTATGCTAGTGCCTTTGATCTCAATTTCTGCCTCCTGTTGAGGGAAAGGAGAGCCACTACGCTAGCCCACATGCAGGATGCAGACATGGAGGTAGAATCCAACATATTGGTTGTTAACCAGCTCAGGAATACTGTTGACAGAGACACATCCAAGAAGAGACCTGAAGCCTCCCCATCCAATTCCTCTCCCCTTCCTCTTCAGACAGATGAGACAACTAAAGTGATAAAATCACTTTCTGATAGGATGGAAAGATGGGATTTAGAAAGAAATCATGTGTACAAAAATCCCCAAAATGCTGATAACAAAAGCTTCAGAAGGCCTAGTAACCATGTGCCACAGGTGTTCCCAAGGGAACAAAGGAGCAGAGATAGAGATGATAAGAGAATTCAAACCCCTCTCCAAAATAGCCTAGTTTCTCATGAGGAAGGAGAAGAGATGGATGAACTCGACCCTGAAATTCACTGCATTGAAGAAACTTCCCCTTTTCCCCATTTGACTCAATATGCATATTACGAGTCCCTAATGAACAGTCAAATCAATGAATTGTGCAAAGGGGAGAAGGCCAACAACCCCCCTAACAGATACCATCTCAGGTCAAAAAAGAAATATGATAATTTTGACAGCCAGGATCAGCCCCTCATAACAGAAAGGCCTGCTAAAGTTGTAGCAATGACTACCAAAGAAAAGAAAACTCAGAATACTTTTCCAACAACCAAAGAACCTGCCTCCAAGGTAAGGGAACCTCCTAAGCCTCTCTCCTCTTTTAACTTTGATCATGAGATTCAGAAGATCAGAATTCCTGTATCCCTCTTAGAACTTGTTAAGAATGAAGATTTCAAGAGGTCCCTCTCCAAGCTGCTACAATCTTAATCCCCCCAGCCTTCCTCAGACTCAATAAATATTCAAGATGAAAAGCCAACAGTTGTCCTAGGTCCCATGGTAGAAGACATAGATGATTCATCCCCTCCCTTCTACACATCCCTGAACATACATGATAAGGTGCTACATAATTGCCTCATGGATTCAA
The DNA here is from genome assembly GCA_009831015.1 of Picea engelmannii. Taxonomy (NCBI): domain Eukaryota; kingdom Viridiplantae; phylum Streptophyta; class Pinopsida; order Pinales; family Pinaceae; genus Picea; species Picea engelmannii. Next base: position 463,064 of record ML788204.1, on the reverse strand, counting down.
GAGCTTCCCACAACCTTATGCCCAAAATAGTCATGGAAGAATTGGAATTGGAAGTGACAAAGGCTTATCATGATTTGTACTCTTTTGATTCAAGGAGGGTGCAATGCCTCGGAGTCATCAAAGACTTGGTGGTCTCTTTATTTCAACTACCAATGAAGAGTGTGGTCATGGACATTGTAGTAGCTGATGTTCCCCCCAAGTTCGACATGTTGTTGTAAAAATCTTGGATTAAAAGACTTGGAGGAACATTACATATGGACCTCACATATGCCACCATTCCAGTCTTCTGAGGGTAACACAGGAGGTTGTACAGAGAAGCCCAGCTGGCCTACATTGTTAGCGATGAAGCAAACCCCACCAATCATCCTATCTTTGCACTTGACACTGATTTGGGGTCTAGTTTATTGCAACTCAATAATACTCCTGAAACCCCTTTCCAAATCAAAAAGCAACCCATTTTTAATCATGATATACCTCCTCCAACCACCTCTATTTGGAAGATGTTCTTCGACGGAGCTTCTTCTAGTGAAGGCATTGGCGCTGGAGTGGTTTTCGTGTCGCCTTGTCAGGAAACCATATCCCTGTCATACAAGCTAGAATTTCAAGTTACCAATAATGTGGCAGAATATGAAGCTCTTGTTCTGAGTTTGAGGGCTACAAGAGAAATGGGAATTGAGGGGGTAGCAGTGTTCGAAGATGTTGAGTTGATAATCTAGCAAGTCAAAAATGCTTATCGGGCTAAGCATCCTCGGCTTAGAAGTTACAGAGATGAGGTGTGGGACCTGGTTGATAATTTCTTCTCAGCTTTCAACATTTCTTTTATTCCAAGAGAAGAAAATACTTTGGCCGATTCCTTAGCTGTCTTAGCCAGTCTGTTCAGGATCCCTCTTCCGCCTAAGATCAAATATGATGTTGAGATAAGATATAGGCCATCTGTACCAGAAAATATCAAGCATTGGGAGGTATTCGAAGAAGATCTTGAAATTGAAAGGTTTCTTCAATCTGTCGATGAATTTTTCGCATTGCACATTGATCAGGATCCTGAGATCGAAAGTCACCCTCACCCTCGCCCTCAGGTATTTTTAAATAAAATTGCTAATCACCATATCATTCATCTTCCTAGCAATCGCATTTTGAAGGGACTAGTCCCTTTAGAAAGACTGTTTGGTGGGAATGATGTCGCAGTAAAAGGTAGGGTTTCAAATGCAGAAGCTGATACAGCTGAGTGCAACATTGGCACACAGGAGGAGCCTAAGTTTGTCAAGTTGTCAAGCAGCCTGACCCAAGAACAGAGGGCCGAATATACTGAGATATTCAAATAATTTGTTAATGTGTTTGCATGGACCTATGAAGACCTCAAGACATATGACACATCTATCATTGAACACAAGATCCCGCTAAAGGAAGAAGCAAAGCCATTTAGGAAGAAGCTAAGATAGATAAATCCCATGTTGTTGCCTATCATGGAGAGAGAAGTAAAGAAGTTGTTAGATGCCCGAATTATTGTCCCCTTGAGATATTCTGAATGGGTGTCCAATCTGGTCCCAGTAAGGAAGAAAAGTGGAGAAATCAGGCTTTGTGTTGATTTCAGGAACCTGAACAGGAGCTCAAAGAAAGACAATTATCCTTTGCCCAACATGGAACACATGTTGTAGAGGGTAACTGGTGCATCTAGGATATCCATGATTGATGGTTTTTCTGGCTATAATCAGATATCAGTCATGCCTGAGGATAGAGAGAAGACAACCTTTACCACTCCTTGGGGCACATTCATGTATGCCAAAATGACTTTTGGATTAATGAATGCAGGAGCAACATTTCAGCGAGCCATGGACATAGCCTTCATCGGGGAGAAAGATCAGTTCGTGATGATCTATTTGGATGACATCACAGTCTTCTCCAAGTCTGATAAAAAGCATCGTTGTCACTTAAGGAAAGTGTTCTTGAAATGCCAGAGGTTTGGCCTTTCCTTAAATCCCAAGAAATCTTTGTTTGCTATGAAGGAGGGGAAGTTGTTAGGCCATATAGTATCAGCAAAGGGAGTGAGAATTGATCCTAGCAAGGTAGAGGCAATTCAGACCTTGTCACTTCCCAGGTCTAGAAAAAAGGTTCAGGCCTTTTTAGGGAATATTAACTTTCTGAGGAGATTTGTCTCAAATTTTGATGAGATGGTGAAGCACATCATAGTTATGCTCAGAAAGAGGAATGAAGTAAAATGGACTGCTGAGCCCAGGGAATATTTTGTCCAGATAAAAAAGGCACTAACTGAGGCACCTATGTTGATCAGTCCTAATTATTCCAAGGATTTCTTGATTTTTTCTTTTGCTTCTTTTGATACAGTAGCAGCGGTCTTATATTAGAGAAATGAGGAAGAGTGAGAGCAACCCATTTCCTTCTTCATCCAGGCATTAAGAGATGCAAAAATTGGGTATGAGATCATGGAAAAACAGGCCTATGCCTTGGTGAAAGATCTCAAAGCTTTCAGAGTCTATGTCTTGCACTCAAAAGTGATTGCATACGTCCCTTCAGCCTCTGTGAAAGACATCCTCATACAGCCTGACATAGATGGGAGAAGAGGTAAATGGATTGCTAAGATCCTTGAGTTTGATCTGGAAATAAATCCCACCAAGCTGGTCAAAGGGCACGGCTTAGCCAAGCTGTTGGTTGAGTCCAATTGTGAGGCCTTGGGGATTGGCTTCATTAATACTTACTCAGACAATCGACACGCGAAGTCGTCCAGAAAAATCTCTCAGGGCGGCTTACCACTAGCAGAATGCACCTGGTATAGAGACATTTTGTACTCTCTGCGAGAGTTGAGGCCTCCTGATGGAATGGGAAAAAGAAAGGCAAGATATTTAAAGCTCAAGGCGGTCAGGTATTGCCTTATTAACCTAGCCTTGTATTGGAGAGACCCTCTAGGGGTGTTTCTGAGGTGTCTAAACCCACAGGAAGCCCAGGAAGTTATGTTTGATTTTCATAGTGGCCTTTTTGGAGTTCATTATTCCTGGAAGACCACATCTCACAAAATTCTCAGGGTTGGATACTACTGGCCCACTTTATTTGCTGATGTCTGCAAAGAAGTTAGAGCTTGAATCAAATGACAAAGGTTCTCAGGAAAGCAGGAGCTCAAACCTCTGCCACTAAAGCATGTAGTAACCTCAACACCCTTTCAACAATGGGGGTTGGAATTCATCGAAGAAATTCATCCTCCTTCAAGTGGCCAATACAGATGGATCCTGACTACAACAGACTATTTCATCAAGTGGATAGAAGCTGCCCCCACCAGGAGTGCCTCACACAAGGTAATTTTCAACTTCCTAAAGGATATCATAGCCAGATTTGGATGTCCCAGCAGAATTGTCACTGATAATGCTGCTTCTTTTAAGTCTGAGCCTCTGGTTAAGTTCTGTGAGCAGTTCGAGATTTCACTGATTCACTCCACTCCCTATTATCCTCAAGGAAATGGACTGGCAGAGTCTTCCAATAAAAGCCTAATCAAGCTCATTAAAATATTATTGGAAGACAATAAGAGGGGTTGGGATTCAAAGCTCAAGTTCACTCTCTGGGCCGATCGAGTGACGACAAAGAAATCCCTGGGCACCTCACCTTTTCAACTTGTTTATGGGACTAAGGCAGTTTTTCCCACTCGGCTCGCTTTACCTGTAGCAAAATTATTTCAGGATCATGAAGGAAAGCCAGACCATATGGTCAGAAGGATTCATCAAATGGTGGAAGTGCAACAGATTAGGGAGAAGGTAATGAACAGAGCTCATAATCATTAGCAGAAGATCAAGCAGGTCTTTGACAGGATGACCACAAAGAAGGAATTCGAGCCGGGAGATTTGGTGCTTAAGTGGGATGCACCTCGACGGGATAGGGGAAAACACAGCAAGTTTGATGCCCTCTGGATAGGGCCCTTCAAAATATCTGAAGCTTTCTCAAACAACACTTATAGGTTGCAAGATTTGGAGGGCAAAGAAGTTTGTAATGGCCCAGTAAATGGGCATTTCTTGAAGAAATGTTTTTTCTAAGCCTTAGACGGCTCCCCTGTTTTTGTAAATATTGTTTTTCTGTTTATTCTCAACTTAATAAATGACTCCATAGCCCAACGGCAAGGCATTGGAACTGCAAAGAGTCCTTAGATGGATCCTAAAGTTAGTGCCTAAACATGTAAGGGTGGTGTTTTCCTAATAAACGCCCCCCTTTTTGGCAAAAAGGTGCAAAGAAGTGGGGTAAAAACCCACTTACCCTAAGTTTGGGGTGAAAATACGTGTTCCATTAAGTGATAGGCAAATCTGGGCGGCCAAAAGCTGTGCGCACAGATCTATGGACAAGATCAGATTTTGGAGCCACCTTGTCATTCTACCTTTAATAGGGGGGGCGGGGTCCGGAATTGGCCACACATCTTGAAAACAACCTGGATTGAGGTGCCCAAATCTACGACTAAGGATTGATTCCGGACCCCCTCTACCATTCTACCTTTAATAGGGAGGGGGGGTCCGGAATTGGCAGCTTACAGCGGGCCCCCCATTGTCACATCTCTAGTTTCCTCTTTCATCCACCTTCCGCCATGTGTCTTCCACTCAACGTTGTCCTAGCCCGCCTCTTTCCCCTTTCCTCGTTTCCACCTGTCGCCCCCTGCCAAGTATTCCTCCCCGCATTCTTCCCTCGGATTGTCACAGTTCCCCTCTCTCCATCCACGTGGCCCACTCTCATCTCATCATCCTTTCACCTCTCGCCATGTGTCTTTCTCATCCTCTCCCAGTCACCTCTGCCTGTATGGTCGTCCCTACTCCTCATCCACCTGTACCCCGCCACTTAATGCCACTTCTACTTGTATCCTATCCATACCCTGTGGTGTTTCTCATCTGATGTCACGGTACCATCTCATCCCCCTCACCAGAGTCTCATCCACGTTCGCCTAGTGGGTCTCTGTGTAGCAGTCTAGCAAAGGAGTAATAGCCAAAGGAAGACCACCACGTTGTCCAAGCACAGAGTTGACTAAGCCTCGCCTGATCACGAGGAAGCAGTTATTGAGGCAGTTGATGGTAGTTTTTCTCCTTCCTTAAATAGAAGATCAGAAAGGAGCATACGCAGAAGTAGGCTGTCAGTTCATCCTGAAAAAGATCACGTCTGACAGATGAATGCATGGGCAGTCTGCTCAACGTCTGTATGCACCGCCTGACAGAGAATCTCCTCAATGTCAAGCATTGAATTTATGATACAATCGCGCTCTCAGCATCGGAGTCTGTTCAAATTATATGTAGGCATTTTTGCCATTTTTGTATCTATCGATGGTAGAGCATAGATCCCAATTATAAAGTTTCTGAGGAAGCTCTGGTTATGTATTTTGATTTGAGAATGTTAAATTAATGAAAGTCAACTTCTCTTTTCTTTTATTTTGTCTGTCAGTTGTTTAAAACACTCAGAACTAGAAAATCCAATTGAGGGTTGCATATTGTAGGATGATGTATAGTTGATCACTACAATCTCTGCACCAGTCTTAAACAGTCTTCCACGTTGTCTTTTTCATCTCACACTGAATGATTCGGAATTGGAGAATCCAGTCGAATGGTTGCGGCTGCATAGTATGACAGGTTTGGTCAATGTGAAGTTAACACTGTGTCATTTAGGCACATTTCAGTGTTTTGTTTTTCTTCCTTGAGTTGTTGGAAGGCTAGATGCCCAAAGCAGTCTCCCCCCTTTTCTCTCAAGTCTTCCCTCTACTCTTACTTTAACTCAAATTCCTGACTAAAGTTAGTTGTGGCCCTCACTTCCCTATGCATTTCTGGTCTAGTTTTCTGAGCTAAACGATACCGTTCTGAGTCCACTCACATATGATCACCCCTTTAAACAAATCGTGACATAAAATGATGGGTGTCGGGCTTGGCTCTTGCTGCAATCCAGGAGTGACTTCCGACACTAACACATTGGATTGTTTAATCCATACCTTTCATTTTTCCATTGAGCTTAGTATTGATCTTATACCATTGGAATTGTCCTTTGTTGTCAAGTGTCATTGAGATATCATTCGTCACCACCGAAGGCACTCACACAACCACCAACATTATATTTGAATTGTCATAAGTTAAAAGAATAGTTTTCCTACTTTCATAGATAAAGTTTCTTGCTTTCATAGCTTAGGAAATAGTCTTATTTGTTGTTGTAGGATAGATAGACTTTGCTTTGATAGATTAGATAACAGTTTGCTCAAGAATTAGTTGTTAGTCTTTCTTTCTCTCAGTAGACTAGATTTCCTTTCATGCATTGCATTGAGCATTTAAATTTCCTTTCATGCAAGAGAGATAGTTTTGCATTAGGCATTTAGTCCACTTGCCTCTTAGGCTAGATAGTTGTTCAATGAGAAGTTTTTCTTGCAGTAGTTAGTTGCCTTTGCTTACTTGTCTTTTTCTTTAGTAGGTTAGTTAGGTACCTTTTCTTACTTGTCTTTTGCTTTAGTAGGTTAGTTAGGTGTCTTTGCTTACTTGTCTATTTGCTTTAATAGGTTAGATAGGTGTTTTTTCTTACTTGCTTATTTATTTTCTTTCATAGGATAGTTACTCACGGAATGTAGGTTGGCAAGTTAAAGAAGTTTTCTTTCGTCATTTTCTTATTATGCTTAGTAGTTTTCTTTTGCTTATTGTTGAACTAGTTTTCTTTACATATTGTCTTCATTTGCTTTCTTAGGAACTATCCATCGACCCTTGGCCCAAAATTACTTAGGTTACCTAGTTTCATTTTGCTTAGTAGGATTTGCCCATTAGATAATTTTGCTTGAATAGATTAGCCTTAGATAGTTTCCTTCCTTAGTTAGACTAGACTCCTACCAACCCTTCTACCTTTTGGCATATATTTTTCTACAACTCTAAGTTTACTTACCCCGGGTTGACAATTTAATTGAGGGTTTTTACTGTGCTTTTAGTGCATATATAACACCCATCAGACACTCTCAGAAATATGCTCGGGTTTGACAATTATCTGCAAAAATAGGTTTTTGACTTCGGAGGGACATTCCCGGTAAACCATGATTAGATTTTCTTTTTCAAATGGTTCCGACACTGCGGAGGGGGACTCTGGTATGCCGAGGGCGTATTGAATTGATGAGCTATCTACTCTATACAGGACATCAGACCCTAGTTTATTTAAGATGACTTTATCTTCCTGTGAGTATTGCTTTGCGCACCAACCTATGAATTATGGGAAAGGAAATGCGACCTCGACGACATAAGGGACTATGGAGGCTTGGACTACTTCGAGAAAGGGTATCTATTTCCCTACATTATCTGACAGATTGGCTCTGGATATGAAGATGGGTGAGATGGTTATTTCGGTGTCGAACACATCTGAATCTCTGTCAATTACAGTTTCTCCATTCGACATGGGATCTTGCTCTGCTACAGAGATAATGATAGGGTCCATGGAGGTGATGAAAAATACGTACGAATGAGTGGAAAACGCATAAGTTTGGTGCATTGTTGAGCTTCAATTCGAATGGAGCAGTCGCGCCAACTTCCGATGTTCCAATGATTTGAAAAAACATAAAATAATGACAAGCGTCCACCCCTTTATATACACTTCCCAATTCCGGGGATGAGGAAAAGAGGTTTGGGGTAGACTGCTTATCGCCCCGAAATGCACCCGATGGCGACATGTGGTCCCGACTTGAAACCATAGTTTTCTTTTCGGCCCGCTTTCAAGAATTAACCTCTGTGCTAATTCTCCTCCTGAAATGATCCCCGACCGTTGAACTATGGCGCCTACGATCTGTGACCCATAGGGTCCCATCAACTCCACACTTTCTCTAGACTTAGCCTCCTTCCTCTAGATATGGCCATGTTCTCCAATTTATCACGCCTCTACATCAGTTTAGCATCTCGCTAAGCCCTGAAACTGGATTTCATATAGAAATTGTTATAGTGATAACACCTGTAACTTCAAATTCGACCAATTTCAGGCCTAGATTTTCTAGAACAAATATTAAATTAGGAATATCTCACTACTTGGCCAAATTTCTCAATTTCCTCATGAATTAACAACATAAATTGGGGCTTTTTCTCAGTTCCACACAATTGCTTCCAATTTTTACCATGGACGCTTTGTAACTTGAAATTTGGCCACTTTGAAATCAATCCTCTATGAAATTTCGCTTCAATTCAATTTTCTCGGCACATCCAGGCTCAGTGTTGAAAACTGGAGCTTTGATACCATATTGTAACATCCACAACATCCAACTGGGCTATGCCACGTAAACAAAATTGAACTGTATGAAAATTAAAAAATATACACACAGAAACTCTTGCAGAACTTTATATATTAAACTTAAAACAAAAAAATACATTTTGTAAATGCACATATTCATATAGAAATAAAAGTAAACATATACATGCAACATAGATAGGAAATGCCCATAAATATAAAGACAGGTATAAACCACACATAGGATAAACCCATAAAAATAAACACATAAATAATAATGCAACATTTAATTTAACACACAATTGACACTTATATTGGTAAAAATATCACCAAATGCGCGCAGACCTTCCATGAACCTCCCAACCTTAGACCATGCTGCTCATCACTCTAAGTAGTGGATCACCCCCGAGATGGGACTAAACTCCACCCGGGTAAAGGGATTCCTAACCAGGCTGATGTATCTCAGACAACAGGAAAGACTCCATCACAGGTGTCAACTCAAACTAACAACCTACAGTCCCTCATTCCCCACATGCATGTCCCACCCTAGGAAGTGTGCCCCTTCGTTTCTCAACAGTCCCTCAGTTGCCCCACTTCTCTTCCAGGGCTTTAGCAATAGGCCGAACAGAAAGTCTCAGAGACCTGTAGCTGCAGTTTAGCACCTTCGGAAATCAATTCCCAACAATTCTCTCACCTAGAGAGAAATTTCTCACAGGCTTGACAACCCGCCTCTTCAATATCCCACGGGCCTGACAACCCGCCTCTTCAATATCCCATGGGCCTGACAACCCGCTTCTTTAGTCCAACTCCCAAGCTAACTGGGTACAGATACAAGTACGGGTATGGATACGGGAATGGGTATGGATACAAGGATAGGAAGGCATGAAGGACAACTGAATGAGTGAGTGAATAATGATGGAATGAATGAATGGGAAAATAAACTAAGTCCAAAATATATATATGCATGTTCCCAACTTGACACTTGTCATGTTGAGAGCTACCTTGGTCCACTTGTACCCATCCTTAGAACTTAGAATAAAATAATTATCCAAACTTTATACTTTAAGGAATATTAATATAATATTTCTTTTTGGCTTAATCTCCTTAGCTTATCCCTTTTCCTTAACTTTTAGCCCCCACTTTCCCTAACTAGTGGAGTTTAGTTCCCCATACTCTTTTATCATGGTCGGTCTACACGCAACGATGTGTTTTAAATTAATGATAAGACATATACAAAAATAGGCTCAATGGTCTTTAGCATCTAGGCTCTCCAGCGTAATTCAATACATAAGCCTCCTAGATTATAATAACTGGCTCACCAGCCTATAAAACACCACATATCGTGCACATTTAAGTTTGTTTCACGCAGTATCCTAGAATGTGCACACTTCATCATTTTAGTTCACAATACATGTGCACACTAAACCATGGAAGGTGCATACAAAAATGATATCAAACAACTCACCATCTTAAGTACATTTGCATTTACATTTACAATTGGATTCGACCTAGGGGTATTACAATACTAAACACAAACACATCACACAAATAATTGAAAGAATTCTCATATATTTTTGTATAGCATTGCAACTCTTCCCACGGGCATGTGGAAAGAGTTGTAGCATCACAACTATACCCACAGTCATGTCGGAAGATTCGCTACATGGAAACTATGCCCACATGCATGTGGGTAGAGATGTGGAAAATCTTCCTAGAGGCCTTTGAGCAGAGTTGTAGCATCACAACTCTACCCACAAGCATGTGGAAAGAGTTGTTGCATGGAAACTCTACCGACATGGATGTGGGAAGTTGTAGATGCTACAACTCTATCGATAGTCCTATGGGAAGAAACATGGAAACTTTTCCCATAGTCCCGTGGAAAGAGTTACTACATGGAAACTATAACATCCCCAACCCCAAGCTAGGCTATGCCACACAAAATTTCTACCTCTGATACAAAAAAAAATTATAAAATGCTCTTCATATGCATAAATATATAGTTCTACAACATATAGAAACCATGCATAAATATAAAAGTAAATTCATGATAGAGTAAATATGTTACACACAGTAAACAACATATAATTACACATAAGAAAACTTACATTTTGTGAAGGCACCAACTAGATGCAAACCTCAGACACTCCTCCCAGCCATAGATCGAACTTCTCATAAACTCTCAGCAGTTGATCACCCCCGAGTTGGGGCTAGAAACTCCACCAAGGAAGGCTTCATATGCTAGACTAAGGTCTAACCAAAACAATAACACTCAAGTTAAGGTGTCAACTGCTGCAACTATCCTACATTCTCTCATTTCTCACAGCCTATCTCACCCCACGAAGTGTGCCCTTTCTTTACTCAACAGTTCTTCGACTGCCCCACTTCCCTTCTTGGGCTTCAACAACAGGTCAAACAAAAAGTCTCAGATCCTTGTAGTTATTTCCCAACAACCAAGGAACAATTCCCAACAGTGCTCTCCCCCAGAGAGAATGCACACGGGCTTGAAAACCTACTTCTTCAACATGCACACAGCCTGACAACCTACTTCTTCAACTTAGACCTCTAAAGAATCATCGGTTAGCAATAGCTGCAAAATCTCTCAGGTATAGGTAAAACATTAGATGGCAGGGAGATTACGGATGGAAAGAGTCAAGGAAAGAATGATGATAATAATGATGGGAACTGTTACTGTTATCACTCTATAAATTTCCTTGGTTGAGGAGGCAAATTACAGAGGCAACCTCAAAACCACTTTAGAGTTGGAACTAGCCCTTTCATCTTAGAGAGGGATCTCTCTTCACAGCTCAGTCAAGAATAAAAAGTTGTCTAATTAGGCACAATGGCTAGGTATTTAGTGAATGAGCAAATTTAGAGGGTTGATGAAAGAGGTAGAAATGAATTCATTGAGAATGGAGTCAAATTTTGTATGATGGGAATTATCTATGACTAGTTTTAGAGCTATCAAGGACACAAAGGCTAGGTAGCTGATAATCTTTCGGTGAAAATATTGTTGTAATATAATGGAAGAAGGAGAAAACAACTAACTACATTCAGAGCATCAACTACGATGAATTTTAACTGTGTTTTTTGAATTCTAAACCATTACTTTTCAATTAAGTATATGCAGGATACAGATGAAATGAAAAACAAAATAGGAAAACACATACACAAGAGAGAAGCACACACTTGAGACCATCAACATAAGAATCTCTGGTAAGAGTAGCTCTGTACTTTTCACTGATATTCCATTAAAATTAAAAAATTACAAAGATGCTCAAAAAAATGTCTCTTCTAGGCTTTTGTCAACCCTGCGTACATTCAGAATTACAAAATATAATGGAAAATCTCTTCCCCAAGATGAGGAGAGCGAGCTTAACTAATTTACTAAAGAAATACTCATTTACATCAACATAGGGACAATTCCAAAACTGATTGATAACAAATAGTTTTCTGTTTGGACTGCATTTATTACATCTTAACCACTTTAAAATGCATTTATAAATGATAACAACTAAGAATTCGAATATTCATGTTGACCTGGTGTACATGGTCCAGCTGGAAATTTAAATTTGTTGATTTGGATGATGATTTGACACTCTGTCATCTTTCACAGCGTGGAGATGCAATTCGTTGCGCAAATGAAATCTTTAGAATTTGCACAGCGTGTTTGTGCAGCATAACCCTACTTCACTTTCTTTTCACTTATCTGACTTTTGGATGATACCTGGAGACTCCCCACTGATACCTTGTCCTGTAGAAATATAATGATAAACTCTATAATGATTGTTCTTTCCCCAAAACATTGATTTGACCATCAAAACTCAAAACCATGAACAATTTGAGGATGCAAATTGTGGCTCGACTATATGTGTATGGTCTGCATTAAATCCTATTATGATGAAACCTCTGCACAATTTCCAAACTGCCTTGGGAATCCACCAAGTCCTTGCTATTTTGTATACTGGCTGCCAAATTCAATGGTGTAAGGTCCCCTGGACCTGTCAATCGACTGCAACTTAAGCTATGAATTCCAAAAGGACTGCAATTTTCACAATCACCCTCAAACTATGACATTATGCATCCTGTACTTTGAAGGGGAAAACATGGACATCTATCCAGAGAACTGTACTCAGCATAATTCCACATGTGGGTTCTTCCATGCAAGCTGGATCTTTTTAGCAAATTGAGAAGTTCGAATGACGCAGATAGAGACTGAGTCAAAATCAATCTTTCAACGTGAAGTCTTGCACCAGACTACCCATCAACTCTGCTCTCTATCAACCCAAATAAAAACATGCAACTATTACAAGAGTTTTGTTGCTCCTTCCAACAACCTTTAAAGGCCCGTCAATAATTTCATGTTTTTGCTCCCAATATATAGCATGCAAACAAGTAGACATAAGTCCGAGAGAAATTGCAATTTCTCTGTGTAGGAGTCATACTATCTGCACATAGTCACATTGTCCAAGAGAAATTGCAATTTCTCTGTGTAGGAGTCACACTGTCTGAAGAGGAAAGAAAAATCATGCACAGAGCACCAAGGGCAAGTGCTAAGTTCTCTGCAGCAATATTGATTTCTGATCACCTCCAATGAAAACATATTATGCAGCAATATTGATTTCTGATCACCTCCAATGAAAACATATTATGCAGCAATATTGATTTCTGATCACCTCCAATGAAAACATATTACCCATCATGAACCCAGCAAATTCGATCCATTTGAATCATCCCCAGGTGCATGAAGAATAGAAATGCAAACACAGCCATCTGGACAAACTTTTGAACGCTACATTTCATATTGTTCAATTTTTCATTGTTGTGGCGATAGCTTGTGTGCTTTGATGACCCGTGGGCTCTCCCTGGCGTGCTTTGTTCCTGAAATGATATTATAATCCCAGCACATGTCGACAGAGAATGAATTCCCTCCTCGTGGTGCTTGACGTGAGGTGTTTTCGATGCTTGAGCACTGGTTTGTGACACTTGTGTTGTAGATTTCCCTTTACACCTGGCGTTGGGATTTTACCATGCTGCATTTTTTATTTCTCATATGGGATTTGTCCCACATCGATAGGAGGAAAGATGTTTCCTTTTGTTTATATACGTCGCGATTTCCAAAACGTATCGACACGTAGTGCACTCAGACACTCCCCGTGTGGTTTCCTTCCTTCTGTCTTGAGTGTTGGGCTCTGGTACTTGAATCGACACTTGTGTTGTGTTTTACTTGTAGCTTGGTGACATATGTGGCATAGACTAAATACATGCGGATTGGGCTTACGGGGCCAATACCTTTTAAAGGATAAATTCTAATCCCAGAAACGAGAGCAAAGATGAGCTTGTAAAACTAAAAAAAATTCTGTGTTTTACTTGTAGCTTGATGACATATGTGGCATAGGCTAAACACATGGAGATTAGGCTTACGGGGCCAATACCTTTTAAAAGATAAATTCTAATCGACGCGAGAGCAAAGATGAGCTTGTAAAACTAAAATAATTTCTTTTGCTTGCCCAAAATTTATATATATTTTTAAAGGATAAATTTTAACCTCCCCAACTCTTTTGCTTGCTCAAAATTTATAAAACATTTTAGCATGTGATAATAGGATCTACTTTTTATACATGTTACCAACTTGTCATGTTGGGAACTTGGCCCCACATGGTGATATGTTCCCCACACTTAGGGAATTTAGGATAAATATAAATATATTTCATAAACTAGACTTTAGGAAATATTATTATAATATTTTTTTACTTAATCCCCCTGGCTTAGCCCCTCTTCCTAGACCTTTAGTTCCCTTTTCTTCTCGTAGAGTTTTATCCCCTCATAAACTTTGTTTGGTTGGTCTGCAACAATGATGTATTTTTATTAATATCCAAGTGTGATGACATATTACAATGATAGGCCCGTTGACCTTTTGGCATTTTGGGCTCTCTAGCGTTATAACCATAAAGGAAATCTAGCCTCAAAACATATTTACAATGGAACTCTGACCCAAAATATCTTGGCTTACAAGCCTATATGTACATTTACAATTGGTTTTAGGCCTAGGGGTATTACATTCCCCTCCCCTTATTTATGCACTATCTTCAGTGCATTAAATACACATGTACAATCAAATCTTCAAAAATCTTCAAAAAGATGCAGGTAATCCCACATAACATCTTCATGCTCCTAGATTGCATGCTCAGGATTGTAATAGTGTAGTATTCTGGATATAAAATAGTATGTAGAACATAAATATTTTAGCAAATAATGGCAGAAAAACAATGATATAACTAGAACAATACTAGAATAATACCATAATAACACCATAATAACACCAAAATGAACACCTTTATTAATGATAGCAATGTTCACTTGCCTCTTCGAGGGGGAAACCTCCAGCAGAGCAGAGCTCTATTACAATAATCTCCAAGAAAAAACTTTTCATAACCTCTACTCCTATTTATACTAAATCTATCTATCCAAAAGAACAATCTAGAGGAAGATCCTTCTAGAAGCAGAAGCTTCTATTAGGTCCTCTTACATTTGACTTATTCTTCCTTATTTATAGGCCTTATTAATATTGGCCTTTATTACATGGAAATATATTATTCTACCTATGTGAGGGGTTAGGGAGGCTAGGTCCCTAACATTCCCTCCCCTTAGAAACAACCTTGTCCTCAAGGATTGAGATCAAGAAATTTTTGCAGAATGGTAGTTGGCTCCCAGGTGGCATCTGTTGGAGTTGTATCTTTCCACTGGACTAACACTTCCTTGATGGTGTGCTGACAAAGATGAAGCTCATGCTGGTCCAAAACAACTTGTAGTTGCAACCAGATAGAGCCTTCTTCATCCAATTTGGGAAGTTTAGTTTGGGTTTGGCACTTAGTTCCAATCACCTTCTTTAAGCAAGAGACATGAAAAACAGGATGGATCTTTGAATGGCTAGACAAAGCTAACTGATAGGCCACCTATTCCACACGCTTGAGAACTGTATAAGGACCATAAAATTTGGGCGCCAATTTCTGAAAATGATCATCCTTGAGTGAAGTTTTCTTATACGGTTGCAGTCGAAGAAACTCCTAGTCACCTTCAACGAATTGTCATTTGGAGTGACCTTGATCTTCTTTTTGCTTCATGAGATTTTGCGCCATGACAAAATTCTCTTTGAGGGTACAGAGAATAGCCTCTTGAACTGTAAGTGTTTGATCAACCGCCTGGACCTTCAAGATACCTAGCATGTATGAGAGAACTAAAGGTGGATTTTGTCCATATACTACTTCAAAAGGAGTTATGCATGTAGTTGTATGCTAAGAAGTGTTGTACCACCATTCATCTAGCGGTAACCATTGATCCCACTGATTTTTCCTTTCAAATGCAAAACAACTCAAATATGTCTCCAAACACTTGTTGACAACTTCAATTTGACCATCAGTTTGGGGATGATAGGTTGTGCTGAGATGCGATTGGGTGACCTGTAGCCTGAACATTTCTTGCCAAAAATTGTTGGTGAAAGTGGGATCTCGATTAGAAACAATGGAATGAGGCATGCCATGAAGCTTGAAGACATGATCCATGAAAAGTTGAGCCATGGTGGAGGCGGTAAATGGGTGTTGAAGAGCACAAAAATGAGCATACTTGGAAAGACGATCAACGACCACCATGATGACTAACTTATTGTCTGATTTAGGTAAGCTTACAATAAAATCCACGCAGATATCCCTCCAAAAAGTGGGTGGAATCAGAAGCGGTTGTAGTGTTCCAGGAGATTTCATTGTTTCACCCTTGTTGCATTGAAAAACATCACATTTTGTCACAAAAGTGAGAACATCCTATTTCATACCATCCCAGAACAAAAGGATGTTTGACCCACTCATAGGTTTTGGTAAACTCTGAGTTCCCAGCTGTGGGTGTAGCACAAAGCTTAGAAAGCACCATGGATTTAATTTGTCACTGTTTACTTAAATACAAATGGCCTTTGTAGCGAAGCTCATCATTGTGCCAAGAGTACTCGTGGGAAACTGGAGACCCCAATAGATAAGGGCGCCAGAGATCTATTGCATAAAGAATAGCCAACATTTCCTTTTGATAGATTGATTGGCCCAAATGTGGCTCTGACGGTTGTTTGTTGGTAAAGGCCAAAGGTTGACCATCTTGCATAAGGAATACTCCAATTCCTCTCCCAAAAGAATCACACTGTAAGACAAAGGTCTTTGTGAAATTAGGAAGGGTCGGGACTGGAATGGTGCACATAGTCGCTTTCAAGCCTTGAAAGGCCTGATCAACTGCAGGAGTCCAAGTGAAATAATTCCTTTTAAGGAGAGCAATAAGAGGCATCACAATATTTCCATAATTCTTAACAAACTTGCAATAATAGCCTGTTAACCCCAGAAAACCACGCAAGATTTTGAGATGCTTGGGGTGAGGCCAATCTTGCATAGCTTCAATCTTCTTAGGATCCACCTTGACACTAGCCTTGCCAATAATATGACCCAAGTACTTGAATTTTGAGGCTCCAAAAGCACATTTAGATTGTTTGAGGAAGAGTTGGTGGTGAGAGATTAGATTTATAACTCAAACCACATGAGCAAGATGGGTTGTTCAGGTTTTACTATAGATGAGAATAACATCAAAGAAAACTAAGACAAATTGATAGAGAAAAGGATGAAAGATATGATTCACGAGGCTTTGGAAAGTGGAGGGAGAATTACACAAGCCAAAGGGCATGACCAAAAATGCATAGTGGCTCTCATGAGTTTGAAATGCAATCTTATGAATGTCTGCCTCTTTCATACATATCTAGTGGTATCCAAAATAAAGATCAAGTTTAGTAAAGAACTGGCCACCACTCAATTCATCTAAGATATCATCAATGAAAGGAATGGGAAATTTGTATTTGATGGTGAGTTTCTTGAGGGTGTGAAAGTCAGGACACATGCTCCAAGAGCCTTCTTTCTTAAGTACCATGACCATAGGAGAAGAATAGTGGCTCGTACTAGGACAGATAACACCTATGATGAGCAATTCTTGAACAATTTTCTCAATTTCTTTTTTCTGGTAAAAGGGATGACGATAAAGAAGAACATTGGGAGGAAGGTTGTCAGGGACAAGGGGAATGGAATGATCATGAACAACACGGGAAGGAGGGAGTCCTCGAGGAGTAGAAAGAATATCTTGATGTTTGGAGAGGATGGATTGGAGGTTCGGTGGAATAGAGGGTGTATGAGTGGCGTGAATGGAATGGAGTTATGCAATAATGTCAGAATGACCTTTTTTTAGGAGATTTTCCATGCGATGGGAACTAATGATCTCAATGAAACCTGTTGTAATGCCTTGGAAATTATACTGGTGGACCTCCTAGTTGAATTTCATGGTTAATTCCTTAAAATCCATGAGAATGGTGATTACTTTAGACCATAAAGGGATCTTTTCAACTTGCACGCCAATTATTTCTTACCCCTTACTACAAATCCTTTAGGTTCTTTCATGTAGATTTCTTCTTCCAAGTCCCCATATAGGAACGTTTACTTCACATCCATCTATTTCTAGATCAAATGTTTCATCCATAGACATTAGTACTCTAATGGAAGTTAATTTTGAAATAGGGGAAAAAATCTCACCGAAGTCGACTCCTTCAACTTCGGAATATCCTTTCACTACCATTCGAGCTTTAAATTTCTTGACTTAATCTTTTGCATTCATCTTCTTCTTGAATACCCACTTGCTACTGACATGATCCAGATTTTATGAGTGGAACGAAATGACTACATATTATTAACAGATGATTAACAAAAAATAACAGAGATACAGTAAAATTGGTTTTCTATTCAATAAGGAAATAAGCTGAAACTGTAAAATGCAGCGAAAACAAGCTTGCTAGAATGGTGGCAGCTTATCTCTGAGAAGAGATGTGATGAATGCACTCATTTGCAAGAAGATGATTACAATGAGGCTCTGAAGGCCGTTTTACAATAAACAGGAATGTTAAAAACCCTAGACATCCAAAAACCTAACCCTAGGAGATGAAGCACCAAAAGTCATGTGGGCCCCATTTGGGTAAGTTAGTACATCAACTTCCCGGGGTCATAAATTTTGCATACGATCTCCGTTTTAGGTGTATGATAGCCCATTGGAAAGGTATTGTTGAGGAGATTCATTTTTGAGAAAACAAGAAAGGAACTTATATATTGCAAGCTTGTTTTCCCAAAAAACATCGTTTAGGGCCTCAAAACGGCTCCGGAAGTGAAAACTGCTAAAAATAGTAAATTACCAAAATTGCCAAAAAAATATTTTGATCTAGTTGGAAAAGGTGGGTGGCCACTGATGTCCACTTAGATAAATCCTCCCTCCTTAGGAAGAAATGGTATTCATTGCATTGAGGTCCCCCATCAGATGAGGAAATTTCTGCTGAATTTGGCCCCGGGTGAGCCACTTGCCTTGGTGCAGGAGATGCCCTGCTTTGACGACTCGATAAAGTTGGATCCTTTGCTGTCAAGTGCCCTTGATATGTGTGTCCACAATCTGATCACTGGATGCTTGTTGTATGCAGTCGGGGTTGAGCTCTGTTGGTGCCAGTTGTTATGCTACTTTTGAGGTGTCCAACAATGGTGGGAAATAAGGGCGAAGGAGATCCACGTTGAACACTGGGTGCAGGCCAAAGAAAGGAGGAATGTTGAGATCAAAAGCATTATCCCCTATAGCCTTGGTGATGGTGTACGACCCATAACAGAGTGGGTGAAGCTTCCGATGGGGTCCTGTAAGGCGTTCTTTCTGCAAGTGCAACCAAACTTTGTCGCCCACCTGAAACTTATGTGGCACCCGATGTTGATCATGGCATTGTTTGTACTTGTCATTGGACTTCTGTAGGATATCCTGAACCTGTTGGAAGATGTGTTGGATCCACTCAATTAACTGGGTGGCTTTGTCAACTTCAGTTGGACCAGGAGATGATTCGGTCGAGGTGACCGCAAGGGGAAGTGAAACATCTATGGGACCCAATGGTTGGAATCCCAACCCCACCTGAAAGGGGCTGTGACTGGTTGAGCTATGCAGGGCTCAACTGCAGCTATGCTGGACATAGGGAAGGCTCTCATCCCATATGAGAGGGTGCTTTGAATTATACATGCGAAGGATATGCACAATCATTCGATTTACGACCTCGGTTTGGCCATCTGTCTAGGGGTGGAAGGCTTTGGATTTGGTGAGCTTGATGTGGAGCAGTGACCAGAGGCTCGACCAGAATGTGTTGAGAAATTGATTGTCCCGATATGAGACAACTGTTTGTGGGATTCCAAAATGTACCCAGACTCATTCAAAGAAGAGCTTGGCAGTGGCCTCTGTTGTGATGTTCTTCTTGCAGGCAACCAAAATCGCCATCTTAGAAAAATGATCAACAACCAAAAAAACAAAGTCATTTCCCCACTTGGTGGATGGGAGGCCCGACTTGTAGTCCATTGAGATGAACTCCCATGGTCTGTCAGGAGTAGGAAGAGGGGTGTACATGCCCTGTTTCTTAGTGTTCGATTTGGAAATAACGCAGGCAGTGCATGACCTGATATACTTGTTGACCTCCTGCCGAAGTTCCGGCCAGTAGAAATGTTTCTGTAGCATCACCACTGTATTTTCAATGCCAAAGTGTCCTTCCACCCTACTATAGTGGAATTGCCAGATCAACTTCACTCGCTCGCTTGATAGAACACATTTATGGCCCAGACGACACAACAACCCATCCTGAAGATGGAAATTATTGACAACTGCATTTGCCACCAACATTTGGTAGGTGGTGGTGAATTCTGGATATGTCTCATAGAGTTGGGGCCATCCAGAGGTCTCATGGCCGCAAGAGTCTAGCACCATGATGAGTGGCGCGACTGGAGGTTTGTTGAGGCATTCAATGATGTGATTGGTGCTTCCTGTTTTATACTTGATGTTGAGGTGGAATTGCTGCAAGTATGTGGACCACTTTTGATGGTGGTCATTCTATAATTTTCCTTGTGTCTGCATGAACTGTAGTGACTTATGATTAGTGTGGATGATTGTCTCCTTCCCAAAAATGTAATGTCTCCACTGGCGACAGGCTTGCACAATGGAATACATTTCTTTGTCATAATAGGGTACTTATGGACAACATATGATAGTGTATCACTATGATAGGCCATGGGGTGGTTGTTTTGAGTGAGAATGATGCCCACAACATAGTCTGAAGCATCTGTCTCGATCTCAAAGGACTGATACAGGTCTAGTAGTGAAATTATTGGTGTTGAGCACAAGCGATGCTTCAAATCATCGAACTCTTGTTGTTGGGACTGACCCCACGCAAATTTATCCTTACCACCACCCCTGGTTATTTGTCTGAGGGCCCATGCAATATAGGAGAATCCCAACATGAATTTGCAGTATAAATTGGGAAGGCCCAAGAAGCTCTGAATCGCAGTGAGTGTGGTTGGGGCTAGCCAGTCACGGATGACTTGGATCTTGGCTAGATCCACATGTACGCCATGTTGATAAACAATGTAGTCTAGTTAATGGACCATGTCACCGAAGGATCATTTTTCCAAGTTGGAGTATAGCTTGTGCTGCCACAAGGTGTGAAGAACCTGTTGAATATGCTGCAAGTGTTCGGCCTAGGTCTTGCTGTAAATGAGAGTGTCATCCAGATACATAACTACAAAAGTGTTGGTGAATGGTCACAGGATATCGTCCATCATCCTCATGAAAGTGGCTGGAGCATTTGTTAAACCAAAGGGCATGACCAACCATTCAAGAAGGCCTTCCTTTGACTTGAAGGCGGTCTTCCATACATCTGTCTGTTTTATCAGGACCTAGTGGTAGCCAGACTTCAGATCAATCTTATTGAAGTATTTGGCCCCCGTAAGTTGATCAAGGAGGTCATCGATTCAGGGAATCAGGGAATCAGGGAGCTCGGTAATCAATGCAGAGTCACCAGGTTCCATATTTCTTTTGTTCTAGCACAATTGGGATCCTGCAAGGTGACGAGATGGGATGGATGTGCCCCTTGTGGAGCAGTGCTTGGATCTGTCAATTGATATCCTCATTCTCTAACAGAGAGAGGTGATAGATTGGCCCATTGGGCAGCGGTGCATCGGGGGTCATATTAATGGGGTGCTTGACCTAACAGTGCAGAGGTACCTCAGTAGGTGAGGAGAAGATATCCGAGTATTCTTCCATGACCTTATATACTTGATTCTGCTGTGTGGAGAGGTCAGTCGCAGAGACCCTGGATGTGGATGTGATCTTTTGCTTATTCTAAGAGAGAATCACAAAGAAGACAAACTTCCCCATCTGAGAGATGACCTTCCTACATTTGTTAACATAGATCAAGGAAATAGCACTAGGTGGGACTGCCTCGAGTATCCTGTACAATTTCCTGTTCAAAGTAATAATAACACTATGAGGCCTAGACTCATATACAGCATGACGTTTCCATAAATAAAGTTGGCCCAAAAGAACATCACAAACTTTGAGAGGAGAAACATCACACAATACCTCATCTTTGAAGGGCTTGATGTCGTACGACAATCGACACTATTGGCTGATGCGGATATCGCTTCCTTAGCAGAGCCATCTAATGGTGTAGGGTTGTGGGTGCGGTGTTGTTGGTGGGGCCAACTGCTTGATGACCTCTGTTGAGATGAGGTTCTTCTGGCTACCCTTATCAATGATGAAGTGCAGAGGGGTTCCTTTTACCTACATATGTGAATGGAAGAGGCACTCTCCTTCTTCTGGCTTGTCTGGTTCACCAGGCTAGATATTGGTGGTAGCAACGGTGGCACTGGGTTCTGCATCAATGATCCATCTTCCCCTTTCTAGTTCTAGCTCAGAGTCAAAATCCATATCCGATTTAGAGGCTTTCACTTAGACCACCAATGACTTCTTTGAGAGGCATTTAGCAGTGTTATGCCAAGGGCTCTTATAGAAGTCGCACTAGTTCCCGATATCCTTCTTTGTCTTTCTGGTGTCCTTCTTTGCTTGCGGCTTGGACTGGTTGTCATGATATTGTCCATATTTTCTCTGTCCTTTGTTTTGTGGGTTGGTTCTGCCCTTTCCTAGCTTTTGTTGTGCAGGGTTCCCAGGCCCAAATTGTCGCATCTTTTGTTTGAGCTTCTGCTTGATTTTTACGACATATGGATAGGCCGCGCCCAAGGACGAGATATCCAGAAATCCTTTTTGGTCTGGATGTATCTATGAAGATCACCATGATACTTGAGCACCATATGTCACTCCAAATATTTGATACCCATCTTGGTGCGCAAGGTATGGAAGATACTTGTGAAATCTGACACTGCTTTGTCTCTTTCTTTCCACAGTGTGGT
The DNA here is from genome assembly GCA_009831015.1 of Picea engelmannii. NCBI lineage: Eukaryota > Viridiplantae > Streptophyta > Pinopsida > Pinales > Pinaceae > Picea > Picea engelmannii. The sequence continues at coordinate 440,553 of ML788204.1, read as the reverse complement.
TCATTTGGTATACAAGTCGTCATAACTTCCGACATAGTAGTATTGTTCCTTAATAACATCCTTGAAGGATTCCCATGTGGCCATGACTGTAAATAATGAGGGTTCCTCTGTTTCCTTTTTCTCACAGAAGGTTTCCCACCAATCTTTGACATGGGGAACAACTTTGAGGAGCACAAAAGTAATCTTTTCTCTATTCGAAAAGTTATGGACAGAAAATACCCTTCTAATAGATTCAACCACTTGTCTAAAACATCCGCGTCTATCTGACCTTCAAATATAGGAATATCGAAGTTTATTTGTACCTTGAAGGGGGTGGTGCCTCCACTCGAAGAAGATGAGTCACTTGTTGGTAGCCACCAAAGGATTTGCGCAAAACTATCCATCATCTAGTTCCTTTATTGTGTGAGGGCTTCCTCAATCAATAGTTTGAAAGGATCTCCAGTCCCATCATCTTTATTTTCTCTTGCCATGAGATGTCTCTTGGGCGTACGAGAGCCTTTGTCCTCAAGACCCAACTCTTTGTACTCCGACCTCGTTGGGGACATGCATTAAGACAACAAGAAGAAAACCCCTCTAATACCACTGATCCAGATTTTATGAGAAGAACAAAATGACTACAAATTATTAACAGGTGCTTAACAAAAAATAAAAGAGATACAGTAAAACTGGTTTTCTATTCAATAAGGAAATAAGATGAAACTATAAAATGCAGTGGAAACAAGCTTGTTGGAATGGTGGCGGCTTATCTCTGAGAAGAGATGTGACAGTTGCGCTCATTCAAAAGAAGATGATTACAGTGAGGCTCTGAAGGCCTTTTTACAATAAACAGAAATGCCAAAAAAACTAGACATCCAAAAACCTAACCCTAGGAGATGAAGTGCCAAAAGTCATGTGCGCCTTGTTTGGGTAAGTTAGTACATCAACTTCCTGGGGTCGTAACCTTTGCACACGATCTCCGTTTTAGGCGTATGATAGCCCATTGGAAAGGTATTGTCAAGGAGTTTCATTTTAGGTGGAATATGAAGGAACTTCCATATTGAAAACCCATTTTCCAAAAAAACATTGTTTAGGGCCTCAAAACGGCTCTAGAACTGAAAACTGCTAAAAATAGTAAATTACCAAAATTGCCAGAAAATTGTTTTGAGCCAGTTGGAAAAGGTGGGTGGCCATTGATATCCACCTCGATCATGACATGCTTTCTTCCACTAGTTAATTTGACTAAATCCCATCTCACATTCTTGTGTGAGGATCATGGATGATTTTAAGGATGGAAATTTATTTTTAAATGTAGAAACCTTGGCGAATCTTACTAATCCTTCAAATGCCAACTATAAATGTTTGGCGATATTTTTGTAAAAATATTCAAATTTATAAGGATTTTATACAGTTTATATAAAATTTTGGCGATTTTTAAGGTAAAATAATTTTATCCTATAGAATTTAGGCGAATCATTTTTAGAATGGCAAATCGTTTTTTGGGGAAAACCATGGAAAATTATCCCATGAGCAAAATTTAGCCCCTGTTAGCGATATTTCTTGCTAAGGGGGGTTGAATTGCAAAAGAGTGGGTCAAAACCCACTTATCCTAAGTTTTGGGCGCAAGCGCGTCTGCATTAAACATGAGTCACTTGTGGATGGCTGGATTTTGGGCGCCTAGATCGACGGTGCACAGCAAATTCCAGACCCCCCTTGCCTTTCGACCTTTAAGCGGGGGGGTCCGGAATCGCGGGCACAACTCTCCAACGGCCCAAATTGGCACGCCCGGATCAACAATGACGAAGACCATTCCGGACCCTCCCCGCCTTTCTACCTTTAAGCGGAGGGGGGGGGGGTCCGGAATCGTGGGTGTTGTTTCCCAATGGCCATGATCGAGGAGCCCGGATCAACGGCCCAGGCGTGGCCCCGACCTTCTCAGTTTCCTTGACTTTAACCCGTGTGGGCCATATTTTTGTCATGACATCTCCCCGTCCGCCTTTCCCTTGCCGCCATGTGTCACCGATCACCCCTCTCTCACGCCTCCCTATGACCCTCCTCTCGTCACACCACCCATTTACCGCCTGCCACGCATCCCTTTCCCTGCCAGCCCCTCGCTGCGATAAGACTGCCACATCTATCCTCCCGCCATCTCTGATCGCCTCTCATCGTTCTTACTTCGTCCTTGCGGTTGTGGCCCCGTCATTCTGTAACCTTACCTCACTTCCCGTGCTGGCCTCCATAACTGTCCCTCAAGATATTCAGTTATTCCAAGTGGCAACGTGAGGGGTCTTCCATATCCCGAAGTGCTGAGTTGGCTGGGCCTTTCTCAATCCCAAGAAGCAGTTATTGAAGCGGTTGGTGGTGGTTAGACATCTTCTCCGCCATAATGGGAAAGTCCTGCATTAGGTTAAAGGCACGTCGATTCACCGAATAAACTRTCAGAAGACTGATCACGTCTGCCATAAGTTGCATGACCATTCAAAGATTGCAGCTCCGTGTTGTCAGACGCTATGAAGACGCAAAGCTTTCAATGCTACGTCTCGATCTTGTTGTTGTTGTTGTTTTGAGTATATGTAGGCATTTTTGCCATTTTTGTATCTATCGATGGTAGAGCTAAGCTCCCGACTGTAAAGTTTCAGCAAATACCCTGGTTTCCTGGTTATGCCTCTGTGTTTGAGATTTCTTGGTTTATAACAAACAGTTCTCCTTTTTCCATCCTTCTTTCGTCTCATGCTTGAGGATTCACAGTCAAACATCTTGTTACAATAAAGGATTTGTTGTGACGTTGTTGTGCCCTCTGGTATTTGTATTTGAATGTAAAAGGATTTTGTGTTCGAATGCATTCTTCTTCAGTCTGTTGCAAACCGGATGTCTGTGATAGGCCTTTGCACCCTTCTTGCCCAGTCTTCCACCTACTCACCCTTTTACTATGACCCATTGTTTGGAGTTTATCAAGACCTCACTCGTTCATGCATGCCTGGTCTGGTTTCTGAGTTGAGACGATATCGTTCTGAGTTTCCTTCCATTTGATCGCCTTTAAAACAAAACGTGACAATAAACTGATGGGTGTCGGGCTCTGCTCCTGCTAGCAATCCAGGAGTGACCTCCGGCTCCAACAGCCCCTAAAATCATCCTTGGTGAGGATTCCATCTCTTCTACCATGGCATCCTTCCATAGTCTACCCTCTATCAAGTCGACTTCCTCCCTAACCAACTTGGGCTCCTCATAAGTGTAAGTTAACACAAATGTGGAATGGAAGTTGGGCGGACTATAAATTTCAACTGGTTTTGTTACTAATTCTGACCTCCTTACAATCGGGGTTGGTTGTTCCACCTCTTCATATGATTTTGTCGACTCATCTAAATCATCTTCTTCATTCCTTAGTTCAAACCACACCTTCTCTAGATTATTCTCTATTTGAATCATCACTTCAGACTTAGATTTCCTTCCGAATTCTTTGAAGACCACATCTCGAATGTACATTGTTTTCCTTGATGCAAGATTCCATAGCTTATATCATTTCATTCCTTCTTTGTATCCAATGAAAATACATTTGATTGTCATATTTTCTAGCTTTCTCCTCCTTTCCTTGAGAACATGCACAAATGCATCACAACCAAATACTTTGAGATGTGAAACTGAAAGATGCTTACAATACCATACCTCATGTGGAGTCATGTCAACTAGCATTGATGAAGGAGACATATTCACCATATATTTTACAGTTTTGACTGCCTTTGTCCATAATTCTTATGCAAGCCCAAAACCACTAAGCATGCACCTTTCCTTTTCCATCAATGTTATGTTCATTCTCTCAACAACTTCATTTTGTTGTGGGGTATATGGTGTGGTATTTTGTACTTCTATGCCACACTACTTGCAGAATTAATCAAATTACTTTCCACAAAATTCACCACAATTGTTAGTTCTCAGCACCTTAATCTTCTAATTTGTCTAGTTTTCTACAAGAAACTTAAACTCTTTGAATTTCTTGAAAACATCTGATTTATTGATTAGGAAATATATCCATGTCTTCCTAGAAAAATCATCTATGAAGGAGACATAATACAGGGATCCACCAAGTGAAGGCACTGAAACAGGGTCGAACACATCACTATGAACCAATTCTAGTATCCCCTTTTCCCTTATCACTCCAGATGGGAACCACACCTGGCTTTTTTTTCCATATACACAATGTTCACAAAATTTAACTTCTAAATTACATTCAGAAAAATATTCGACCATACCTTTGTTTTGCATAGCTTGAAGTCCTTTCTCTCTAATGTGTCCCATCCTCTCATGCCATAGCATGGTTGGCTCAAATTGACGAAGACTTGTTGAGTCAATTTGGACAGACTCATCCTGAGTTGAGTCGAGTAGAGTCAAAGTTGAGTAGATTTTAAGAAAAACTATGTTGTTGCATCTAGTCGAGTCGACATTCACTAACAAATTGTATAGGGTTCCAATCCATACTCCTTTCATTAAGACCATCATAACTTTGACCATATTACATGTATCCTTCTGAAATATAGTGTGCACACCTGCATCACTCATCTTGTTGATAGATATTAGGTTTCTTTCCCAACCTAGAATATATAGCACACCTTGAAGGGTTCTACTCCTCCCATCTTGTAGCATCAGTCAGACTCTTCCCCATCCAAAAATTTTGGTTGTTGATTTATCCCCCGAGAACACATCTCCTTCTTCATATCGTTCATATTCATAGAACCATTCCCTATGTGTTGTCATATTATAGGATTCTCCTGAGTAAATCAACCAAACATCTTGATCTGACTATGTACTGGTTGATTCCATGTACACATCACCTCCCTTATTTGGAGTCGTCTTTCTCTCAATCGACTACTTCTCATCAGATATTTTACTAAATTCCATTTCCTTCGACTTGTAGTCCCTTTTGTAATGACCATATTTATTGCATTTCCAACATCTTCTCGTTGACTGAACATGGGATTTAGATCTACCCTTTGACTTGGAATTTCTGCTAGAGAATTTTCCTTTTTCTTTGTCAATCGGTCGACCTCTCACCACTAATGCATCTTTGGTTTATCATTCCATGTTCTTCCTTCTCATTTCATCTAAAAATAGAGATGCAAACATATCTTCTAGCGCTAATGTGGTTGAATTACTCTCTATAGCCACGACTAAGCTATCCCAAGAGTCCGGAAAATAACATAATAGGCTAATACATTTCTCCTTCTCAACGATTTTAATATCCATAGTAGATAATTGGCTTATTATGGTATTAAACGCATTTAAATGTGCAGTCACCGAACCATCCTAACTCATCCTCAGAAGATACAGTTTATTTCTAAGGAACAACTTGTTTACCATGTATTTTGACTAGTACAATCTCCCCAACTTGTCCGATAGTTTATTTTCTAAATATTCACTTAAGACATTTAGCAACATCGAATATACAAGACAAAATCAAATCATACTCCTTTCCCTTCTCTCAATTTTCTCCCATTCTTCCCTCGACATACATGTTGGAATGTACATGGACAAAATTCTTCCCATTATTCTCTATCTACAAGGAGATATTCAATTTTAAGCTTCTAAAGGTCAAAATTCATCGAAATGTGCACATGAGATCTAGTTAAAGAAAATACAAACAAATATTATCAAGAAAAAACGAGAGATTCAATATGGAAGAATGAGAAAATATATCTGCACCACTCCAATGAACTGGTCAATGAATGATGATTGATACATAGATGATGATCAATATGATGATTGATTGAATGAATGAGTGGAATACACTCATATATAGGGGAGGAAATTCCATAATTAAGAAAAGAAATCAAGCAGTTAGTTTTCCTTAGGAATGCATGCATGCATAATAGTGACGGTCTAAATAGAAAGTCTAAAATAGAACTAGTCAGTTAACTCCCACTTAACTAGAGTGTCGAAAATAGTAATTTCTCCAACACCCCCCTAAACATCACTATGGAGTAAAACAATGAGACTCGGCAACTACGCCATATTAGGTACTCATGTATAATGCATCTAATGAACACTAGATAAAAATGAGAAAAGAGGGAGAACGAAGTGGGAACAAAACCCCCCCTTAAAAGACAATGTATCAAAAGAAGAAAAGGAAGTTTATAGGAAAATGTGTTCTTCACTCTAAGATGATCCCCCAAAGTCTGAAACTTGTTCTCACTAAAAGTGTTCGTGAAGATGTAGAACTATTTATGGATTTGATGAAGTACTTTGGCAACCTATCCAACCTTGTACCTCCTAATCCTGTGGACCCATCTGCACCTGAAAATATTCCTTTTTGGTGGAACTGGAACCAGATCCCAAGTCTGATTCTTAAGGAGTGATTCATACTCCTTATGCATGATTTCTTGCCATAATGTATTTCCCATAGCCTCACTATAGGTCTGTGGATCAGAAGATTGAACCATATAGCAATGCATGGGCATCATTGGTTCAGAAGATGAAAGTAAATGAGAAGTGTCCTCATGCTTAGATCGATTCCTTCTCGAATCCAATGGATTCCCTCCAAGGATACCTGCTTCCTGAAGTGTGAAGTGTTCCCTATTTGAAATCTGCTAAAGCTTCAGTTTTGGCTTCTTATAGGGATATACTACTTGCTCATTTCCATGTACAAAATCTGAGTGTATGGAATCATCTTTGATGTCTGGAACTGATGGAAGCACAAGAGTATATGCATGTTGCACTAGAGGTGTATGCAAAGTACTATCCTTATGTGTAGGTAGAAAAGAGGAATCGCCATCAACAAACTTGGTGAATTTATACAACCTTGACTTGTGATCCACATCAATAATTGCAATGATGGAATAGTCATGCATGTGAAGTACAGAAACTGAATCTGAGGTAAATTCAACATTTTTACCTTTCTAAGTGATTTGATAAACTGAGAGAAGATTCATAGAAAGATTTGGAACATGTAAAATATTCTCAAAAATTCCATTATGGAGTTCCACTCTTCCCTCTCCTTCTATTGCTACTGGAGTATCATCCCCCATGAGAATAGGGGGTCTTGAGCATGGACTCAAAGAATTAAAAATTTCCCTTTTCACTTCCATATGATGTGATGCACCAGAATCTATAAGCCATGAATTAGATGAGGATTTGATTGCAACAAGAGCATGATTATTACCTTTCTTAGGAGCAGGATCTTCTTCCTTTTGCTTCTTGACTCCTTTTGGAATAAAGTTTCCAAGTTTTTTTTTTTGAATTACATGTGCCATAAGATCGATTTGCTTCTTCACACATGCAGATTCTTCATGATTTGGTTTATTGTAGTAAGTGCACTGCTTTCCATTCTTCTTCTTCTTGGAATATGAATAGTCTTTGGAACCTGAAGAATCGTTGAAGGGTTTGGAATATCCCTCCTTCTCGTTCTATTTATCCTTTATGTTTTGTTTGGATGATCCCTTTCCATCATGCATGGTGAGTGCATGTTCTTTGGGATCCCTGATTATGCCCATCTAAATGAGTTTTTCCTTCTCACGTGTGAGAGAATCAACGAATTGATCCATCATAGGCATCTTCCAATTTGTTCCCATGAGATATATGTCGGAATGGAAAGTGGAAACATAGACAACATATTCTAGTCCTATCTTGGCCAAGATTGTTAGATTAAGTTGGTACACTTTTTTGGAATTATCAATAACAAAAGATGCTAATATTAATATCAAATATTTAAACTTAGTAAATAAATCATGTGTATTATCAAAACTTTTAGGATCCAAAGTATTCAACTCTACCTCAAGCATATAACCTCTCATCTCATCATGCTTTCCAAGATGGTCCAGATCACATTTGGAGTCTTGCATGTGGCAACATGAAATCATAAATCAGATGATATCAATTAAAGAATAAGTCTTGTGGCTTCATCCTTTCTATTCTCCCATCTGGTCTTCTCAATTACTGATGTAGGTTCTATTTTTGTCCCCATCATCAATTAATACAGTCCTTTCCTTCTGAGTTGGAATTCATCCTTGGGCTTCCAATCAAAATAATTTTATGGTGTGAGGATTACCACCAAGTTTGACTATAGAATAGGTGTTGTATCCATTTCTCCTATTGTTCCTGATTAACCCTATAATTTACTCTCAATCTGCAAGTGAAAAACATAGTAATTACTGTAGAAAATGCACTTCGAATGGAAAATTTGTATCATTTTCAGAAGGTTATCTTCTAGATTTCTTTATAGGAAAATGGTGAGGAATTTCGCCAAACGGTTGAAAAATCACTTGCAGAATGGGTCAATTTACTTCTCATGCAAGATGTTTCCTCAAAAAGGTAATATTTTGGGAGAAATCACTGCAAAAAAAAATGTCTTTTAAGAGGTTGTCGCACCTGTCCTTCATACACAGAGAGACAATGTCGCCCCGTAGCTATAGGATAAAGTGCGACAAATGGAATTGTCACCCCCTATGTGTGTCTAGGGTGTGAAAATTTCCAGAAAAGTGAAAAATAAGCGTGAAAATGTTCAGTGTGCCTACGATTTTCGTAACGTTCGATGGGGAGAGGGTGTGACAACTTAATCTTGTTGTACTTTTCAACAAAGAAAGACTACAACATTCTCTGTTACATGAATTTTGATCTCTGAAACTCTGATTTTCCTCTTCTATGGCTTGTCTGGCTTGCTCCAAACAGCGTAGCTCTTATGCCATGCCGATTTTTCATCAAAACCTACACATGATTTATAGCTAAAGTAAGTACAAACAAAGCTTATCAAGAAAGGACAAGAGATTCAATATGGAAGAATGAGAAAATATATTCACAATACTCCAATGAGTTGATCAATGAATGATGATTGATACATAGATGATGATCAATATGAATGAGTGGAATGGAAGGACATTCCATAATTAATAAAAGTAATCAAGCAGTTAGCTTTCCTTAAGAATGCATACATGCATAATAGTGATGGTCTAAATAGAAAGTCTAAAATAGATCTAGTCAGTTAACTCCCACTGAACTAGTGTGTCGAAAATAGTAATTTCTCCAACACTTGACTGGTATAATATCCCCAACTTGTCCCACAGTTTCTTATCTGAATCTTCACCTGAGACATTTAGCCTCATCGAATCTACAAGACAAAATTGAATCATACTCCTTGCCATTCTCTCAATTTTCTCCCATTATTCCCTCGGCATACATGTCAGAATGGTACTTGAATAAACTTCTTCCCATTGTTCTCGATCTACAATGAGATATTCAATTTTAAGCTTCCAAAGGTCAAAATTATGGCCATTAAATTTTTTGATCTCTATTCTTGAGCTACTAGTCATTTTTTAAACACAATCTTTAAAGTTTTTGACATACGACTCTTACTAGACCTAGGATTTAGCTCAGATATGAGGTTTTTAAACCAAGATTTGATACCACATGTTAGAAAATGAGAACGATTCCACGCTAAACCTAGAAAAAGAGAGGAAGAAATATTCAATAAGAAAGTAAATGACAAAGAATACTCAAAGTACACAGAGATTTTACCCTAGAAACCCAAACAATAAAACCAACATTATTTGAGTGTCTTGCTCTCTTGTTGTCTTATTCATTAAGAATAAAAGGTTACATGCCTAACCTTGGTCTACACCTAAGACACAATCAAAATCATAACTTATTGCTTTACACAAGGAAAACCATGTAGCCAATTTGGCTTACATCTACATGACCAACAACCTCTAAAATGATTGATCTAAAGATTAACTAGAGATTCTACAATTTTCTTTTACAACATTACAACATGCCTTATTTATAGGCTTTACAATAGGAAAAAACCTAAATAAAAGTGCCCAAAAATGGTTACATATCCATGTAGATCATTGGCTACAAATCTTGTGAATCCCAAGATTCTGTTATAGTCGACTACCAAGTCGGATTACCAGTCAACTACAAGTCGACCTTAATTTAGTCTTTAGTTGGTTTCCACACAACTGCCTATCAACCTCTTGTTGGTTGACCTCTTCGAATTTTTGTCAATCACTTCAAATTCGACTTTTCCTGATCGATCCACCTTGACCTTAGAGTTTCATTGCAAAGAATATAACAACCCAACAGTGGGAAAAGATGTGGCGACTCTTCCCATAGGCATGTGAGCAGAGTTCTAGATGCTACAACTCTACTCGCAGGCCTTTGGGTAGATATGTGGATAGAGACCTTTCTTTAATTACTGAGTAGTCCAAACATAAACATATCATGCCACATTGATAACCAATTCAATTTTATATTTTAAGGTACTAGATGTATTATAATAGGAGAAAAACAATAATACTGCAAAAAATAACAACGAAACAACATAGTATATGAAACCACAACACCAAAATATCACCTTTATTGATTGGAAACAATGTTCACTTGCCTCTTTGAGGGGTAAATCTCTAGCAAAGTAGCGCTCTATTAAAGTGATTCTCAAGACAAAAATTTCTCATGCATCCTACTCTTATTTATACTAACTCTATCTTCTAAAGAAACTTCTTATGGAAGATCTTTCTAGAAGAGGAAGACTCTATTAGGTATTCTTACATTGATTTGTTGTCAATTATTAAATAGGCCTTATACACTAATGTCGACCTTTATTACATGAAAAATATATTATTCTACCTACATGAGGGGTTAGGGAGGTTAGGTCCCTAACATGCCACCCCCCTTGAAAAATAGCCTTTTCCTCAAGGCTTGAGATAAGTAAATTGTTGCAGAATGGTAGAAAGATCCCAGGTGGAATCTTCTAGAGTTGTATATTTCCACTGCACTAACACTTCCTTGATGGTGCGCTGATGAATACAATGTTCACGCTGGTCTAATACTTCTTGAGGATGTAACCAAATGGAACATTCTTCATCCAACTCAGGGAGGTTGGTTTGAGTGTGGAACTTAGTTCCAAACACCTTCTTTAAGAATGAGGCATGAAAAATAGGATGGAGATTTGGATCATGGGGAAGAGCTAGCTGGTATGCGATAGGACCCAAATTATTGATAGTGGCATAGGGACCATAAAATTTGGGAGCAAGCTTATGACAATGTTAATATTTGAGTGAAGTTTGTTTATAAGGTTGTAGATGAAGAAACACCTGGTCCCCTTCAACAAATTGGCATTTAGAACGACCTTGATCAGCTTGTTGCTTCATGTGATTTTGATCCATCACCAAATTTGTAGCATCCCTGACCACTTGCTAAACTATGCCACTTAAATTTTGAACTCTGATACGAATTTAAATTTAAAACAAATTACTCAACAAATGCAATGATTCTTACAAAATAATAACATAAATACGCATGCAACGTACACAGGAAAAACTCATGAAAACAAATGCATAAATATTAATGTAGCACATGGATTAACAAAAATTTTGATCCAGGTGGATATCAGTGGCCACCCACCTTTTCCAACTAGCTCAAAACAGTTTTCTAGCAATTTTGGTAATTTACTATTTTTAGCAGTTTTTAACTTCTAGGGCCATTTTGAGGCCCTAAATGATGTTTTTGAGAAAACGGGGAGAAATATGGAAGTTCCTTCGACATTTCCCCCAAAATAAATCTCCTTGACGACACCTTTCTAACGGGATATCATGTTCCTAAAACGAAGATCATATGCAAAAGTTACGACCCCGGGAAGTTGATGTACTAACTTACCCAAACGGGGCCCACATGACTTTTGGCACTTTATCTCCTAGGCTTAAGTTTTTGGATGTCTAGGGTTTTTGGCATTATTTTTTATTGTAAAAAGGCCTTTAGAGCCTCACTATAATCATCTTCTTATGAATGCGAGTAGCTGTCACATCTCTTCTCAGAGATAAGCTGCCACCATTCTAGCGAGTCTTTCACTCTGTATTTTCACAGTCTCTATACATTTCTTTAATTGATAGAAATCATGTATTAGTGTATATCTGTGTTTATGGTTGCATCTCTGATACATTTATGTTATATTATTGAATATATGCGATATCTCTGTGCATTTATTTATTATATCTCCACTCTCATTTCATGCCAAAAATAATCCGGATCAATGGTATCAGAGCAGGCTGCTCTTGATCATTTTTCAGTGCATGTCCCTGATGAGGTCCAAGTATAGAAAGTTGGGTATCGAACTTGTCTCTCTTGAAGACAATCTCTCTCATACTCCCAAGAAACCCTCCATGGAGGAAGAAAAGAAAAACGACAGAGCAGACTATCCTATCAATTTGTTTCTTGAGCAAGCCCTCACGCGACAGAGGGACGAAATGATGGAGAATTTTTCCCACATCCTTCAATGCCTCCTGATAGAATTAGATGCATCTTCATCATGTGACCACTTTGGAGGCACCTCGACTTTTAAGGTACATGTCAATTTTGATATTCCTATATTTGAAGGTCAGATAGATGCAGATTCCCTAGATAAATGGTTAAATTTGTTAGAAGGTTATTTCTCTTTTCACAATTTTTCCGACAGAGAAAATATCATCTCCATGCTCCTTAAGGCTCTCCCCCATGTCAAACATTGGTGGGAAACTTACTGGGAGAAAATTTCCACAGAGGAGTCTAGAATATATGGGGTCGAGCCCACTTGGGATTTTTTTGTGGATGCGGTAAAGGAACATTATTACCCTATTTGCAACTATGAGGACCAGTACATGAGATAGACCACACTACGACAAGAGAGGGGATTAGCAGTGAAAGATTTCACTAATACCTTCCATACCTTGCGCACCAAGATGGGTATCAAAGACTCCAAGCGACATTTGGTTCTGAAATACCACGGGGCACTACACAGATAGATCCAAACTAAAATGGATTTTCTGGACATCTCATCACTCGGTTCTTCTTATCGATATGCTATTAAAATTGAGCATAAGTTTAAGCATGAGAAAAAATGAGAGTTTAGATATGCAAATCTGCAACAACCAAAGTATGATAAAGATGACCCTAATAGACATCTTCTTGAAAACTAGTCTAAGCCATAGGAAAAGAAGGGTCATGAAAAGACAAAGAAGGACACCGGAAAATGGTGTGATTTCCACAAAATCCCTTGGCACAACACTGATGAATGTCACTCAAATTATTCATTGGTGGCTGAGATCAAAGACAAGGAGTCGAACCCTGATTCAAAATATGATTACGAAAATAATGGTAAAAGGAAGATCATCGATGTAGACCCTAGTGCTATTTTCGCGACCGCAATAATTCAACCAGAAAAACCAATAGATCTAGAAGAGGGAGATAACCTTTTTCATTCACAGATGTAGGTTAAGGGGACCCCACTGCATTTTATTTTTGATAGTAGAAGCCATAAGAACCTCATCTCAGCAGAGGTCATCAAATAGTTGGGATTGTCGACAACACCACACCCATAACCATACAACATCGGGTGGCTTTGCCAAAGACTAGATCTTTGTGTCAGCTAGTAGTGTCGATTGTCATACGAAATCCAACCCTTCAAGGATGAGGTATTATGTGATGTTTCCCCACTGGATGTCTGTGATGTTCTCTTGGGACAACCATATATGTGGAGATGTCATGTTGTTTATGAGTCTCGACCCCACAATGTCATTGTTTCTCTAGGGGGTCATCTCTATAAAATACCATAGGTAGTTCTGAATATTGTTCCACCTAAACAGTTTCGCAAGGTAGTATCTCATACTGCAAAATTCATCTTCTTCACAATATGTTCAAAATGGGAACAAAAAGATACTACAAATACTACAGCCTCACCCCAAGAAAATTCCATCCAACATAAGTAGGTTGACAAGGTTGCAGCAAAGCACAAATATTCCTTCTATACACTTTCCTCTCATGTAGCTCGACTTGTTGAACAACCTCAACCTCAACAGGTTCGTGACAGAGTTCCACAAACTTAGCAGTGCAATGTCTCCAACAAGACAGGAAACTCACCAAGATGCAAATTCAACAAACACTTTTCCCTCTCCTTCAAGAACTCAATGAAATGGAGACCATTTATTCCTAAGGAGGGAGGATTGATCCAAGTGGATATTGGTGGCCACCCACCTTTTCCAATTGGCTCAAAACAGTTTTCTGGCAATTTTGGTAATTTACTATTTTTAGTTGTTTTTAACTTCTGGGGCCATTTTGAGGCCCTAAACGATTTTTTTTGGAAAACATGGAGAAATATAGAATTTCCTTCAATATTACCCCCAAAGTGAATCTCCTTGACGATACCTTTCCAACGGGCTATCATGCGCCTAAAACGGAGATTGTGTGCAAAAGTTACGACCCCGAGAAGTTGATGTACTAACTTACCCAAACAGGGCCCACATGACTTTTGGCGCTTCATCTCCTAGGGTTAGGTTTTTGAATGTTTAGGGTTTTTGGAATTATTTTTTATTGTAAAAAGGCCTTCAGATCCTCATTGTAATCATCTTCTTGCGAATGCGAGTAGCCGTCACATCTCTTCTCAGAGATAATTTGCCACCATTCTAGGAAGTCTTTCACTCTGTATTTTTACAGTCTCTGTACATTTCTTTCATTAATAGAAATCATGTATTACTGTATATATGTGTTTATGGTTGCATATATAATACATTTATGTTATATTATTGAATATCTGTGATATCTCTATGCATTTATTTATTATATCTCCACTCTCATTTCGTGTCGAAAATAATCTGGATCAGTGGTATCAGAGGAGGCTGCTCTTGATCATTTTTCATTGCATGTCTTCGATGAGGTCTGAGTATAGAAAGTTGGGTCTCTATCTTGTCTCTGTTGAAGACAATCACTCTCACACACCCAAGGAAACCTCCCTAGCAGAAGAAAAGAAAAATGATGAAGCAAACGATCCTATCAATTTGTTGCTTGAGCAAGCCCTCACGCGACGGAGGGACGAAATGATGGGGAATTTTTCCCACATCCTTCAATGCCTCCCAATAGCATCAGACACATCTTCCTCAAGAGGCCACTTTGGAGGCACCTCTCCTTTAAGGTACAGGTCAATTTTGATATTCCTATATTTGAAGGTCAGATAGATGTGGATGCCCTAGATAAATGGTTAAATATGTTAGAAGGTTATTTCTCTGTTCACAATTTTTCCGACAGATAAAATATCATCTTCACACTCCTTAAGGCTCTCCCCCATGTCAAAAATTGGTGGGGAAATTACTGGGAGTAGAGTTCCATAGAGGAGTCTGGAATATATGGGGCCGAGCCCACTTGGGATTTTTTTGTGGATGCGGTAAAGGAACAATATTACCCTGTTTGCAACTATGAGGACCAGTACATGAGATGGAACACACTATGACAAGAGAGGGGCCAAGTAGTGTTGGATTTCACCAATACGTTCCATACCTTGTGCACTAAGCTGGGTATCAAATACTTAGAGTGACATTTGGTTCTCAAATACCACAGGGCTCTACACAGATACATCCAAACTGAAATGGATTTTCTGGACATCTCATCACTCCATTATGCTTATCGATATGCTATTAAAATTGAGAAGAATTTTAAGCACAAGAACAAACTATAGTTAGGATATGAAAATCCACAACAACCAAATTATGAGAAATACGACCCTAACAAACAACTTCTTGAAAACCAGTCTAATCCATGGGAAAAGAAGGGTTATAGAAAGACGAAGAAGGAGACCGAAAAATGGTGCGATTTCCACAAAATCCCCTGGCACAACACTGATGAATGTCGCTCAAAATAGTCATTGGTGGTCGAGATCAAAGATAAGGAGTCGAACCCTAATTCAGAATCTGATTATGAAAATACTGGTAAAAGACAGATCATCAAAGCAAACCCCACTTCTATTGTCGTGACCGCAACAATTCAACCAGAAGAACCAATAGATCTAGAAGAGGGGGAGTTCCTTTTTCATTGACAGATGTGGGTGAAGGGGACCCCACTGCATTTTATTATTTATAGAGAAAGCCAAAAGAACCTCATCTTAGCAGAGGTCATCAAATAGTTGGGATTATCGACAACACCTCACCCGCAACCATACAACATCGGGTGGCTTTACCAAGGACGAGATCTTCGTGTCAACCAACAGTGTCGATTGTCATACGACATCCACCTTTTCAAGGATGAGGTATTATGTGATGTTTCCCCACTAGATGTCTGTGATGTTCTCTTGGGCCAACCATATATGTGGAGACACCATGCTATTTATGTAATATTCCTGACTTGGCTAGTCTAGGAAATGTTGCTAATGTGTGTGTAGGATCAAAGGCTTACAACATATAAATGATCATACAAATAATAAACATGAAAAAGGAATGTAAAGTTTGTATTATGATATCTCCATGGATTACAAAATGGACGAATGTGACTAAATAAGCTGACAATACTCGACTAGACCAACATAAGAAGGATCTTAGCCGAAATACAAATAAGCAACTACAGTTGAATTAAATAACAACACTCGGCTAGATCAAAAGACAAAAGGATCTTATCCAGAATACAAATAAGAAACTAAAATATAATACCCGGAATATGGGAGCACTGCAGAATCAATGAAGAATGATGGAAGACCTGGATGATCTTCCCGGTGACTAGGGTGTGTCTTTCAACACCAAAATCATCCAACTGATGTCTTCCTCCTGGAATACACTGAACTATCTCTCCTAAGATGCGCCTCTTCTCCTCAATGACAAGTCATAATCTGCATAATGATGAATTAGGTCTCTGACCCTTCCTCTATAGATTTCCAAAACCCTAAATCATGCTGAAACCCTAATTCACTGTTTACTTCTATGTTTAGCTCATAATGACTTAAAATCACTTTTAACCCTTTTTAGCTCAATGTCACTTTCCGAATATAACACCTGTGACTGGAGTGACCTCTAGTAACCCTGTTTACCCCTCTTTGGCCCTGGCTATAGTCTAATGGGGCGGTTGAGACCATTAAGCCTCCTCTCTGGAGATCCTATTTGGAGAGGGACATTACATTCCTCCCTTCAAGAAATTGCTTGTCCTCAAGCATTACTAGTCTAGGGTGATGCAACACCTGCTCACTCTCCCAAGTAGTGTCCTCTACTGGAAGCCCTCTCCATATAATCAAACACTCTCTGATGACCCTGCTCCTTAGTTTTCGCTCCCAAAACTCCAAAACCTCCTCTGGAACTAGCTCCAAATATCCCTCCTCATCCAATGGGGGAAGCTCCTCTGATGTGCTAATGAATTGTCCCACTTCCATTTTGAGAAAAGACATGTGGAACACATTATGAATCTTTCTCCCCTCTAGAAGCTCTAGTTTGTAAGCAACCTCAACTACTCAGCGCATGATCCTGTAAGGACCATAAAATCTGGGTTTGAGCTTCTCGGCCCCACTCTTCTTCAGAGATGACTGTCTGTAGGGTTGGAGTCTCAAGAAAACCAAATCTCCAACCTCAAAGTTGCACTCTATCTTGTGCCTGTCTGCACTTATCTTCTGTCATTTTTGCACCGTCTGCAAGTTCTCTTTCAACAACTTGAGGATCTCTTGACTCTCTATGATCCAATCCTTGGCCCTGGGAGAACTTCTCTCCCCAAAGACAAAGTCTACCAAAGTGGGAGCATCATATCTGTACAATTCTCAGAAGGGTGTCATACGAATGGACATGTGGAAGGTGGTGTTGTCGCAATGTTCTCCTAAATGTAACCACTTTACCCATGTTCTTTATTGTCCTCCTACATAGTTCCTCAAATGCTTTTCAACCCACTTGTTGACAATCTTGGTCTACCCATTTGTCTGAGGGTGATAGCTAGTGCTAGGTGTCAACTCTGTCCCCACCAACCGAAACAACTCTTTCCAAAATGTCCCTATGAACTGACTATCCCTGTCACTGACGATGTTCTTCAGCAACCCATGAAGTATGAATACCTCCCTGAAGAAAATCTCGGCTACCTGAACTACGTTATACTCTGTCAATATGGAATAGAAGTGAGAAAACTTGGTCAATTTGTTGACCAATACATAGATACGGTCCTTACCCTGGACCTTGGGTAGACTGGTGATGAAGTCCATAGATATACTCTCCCATTTCTGCTTTGGAATGGGGAGTGGCTGAAGTATCCCTGCTGGAAGAGCATGCTCTGAATTGTTCTGTGAAAATTCACACACTCACTAATGTGTCTCATAACGTCTTGTTTGAGGCCCTTCCATGAGAACCTCTCTCTGAGCTGTCTGTAGGTTTTGAAAATCCCCTGATGGCCTACTAGAGGTGAATCATGAACTGCATTGAGGATCTTCTTATTAAGCCCTGAATCTGGCACCAAGTAGACTCTATCCTTGTAAAATATGACATCATCAATGACCCTATACCAGTCATATTGTATCTGCCCATCCATCACCTCACAAGCAAACTTTTTCTTGGAATATTCCACTAACAAGTGGGATTTCCAATCTATTGAAATCTCCATCAAAGAACATGTCACGGGTCTCCTCGATAGTGCATCGGCCAAAATGTTCTTCTTTCCCTTGACATACTCTATGCCAAAGTTGAATGCCTATACCTTTGCCACCCATTTCTGTTGGCTCTCACTGAGGTACTTCTTCTCAAGGAAATACTTCAAATTGTTGTGATTGGTCTTGACCACAAATTTGTTGCCCACCAAAT
This sequence comes from Picea engelmannii, assembly GCA_009831015.1. NCBI lineage: Eukaryota > Viridiplantae > Streptophyta > Pinopsida > Pinales > Pinaceae > Picea > Picea engelmannii. The sequence continues at coordinate 422,041 of ML788204.1, read as the reverse complement.
ATTGTCTAAACTTGGTCAAGGCATGCATGATTGCCAACATTTCCTTGTCATAAATGGAGTACAACCTATCAGTTTGACCAAGCTTTCAGCTCTCGAATACAATGGGGTGTCCTCCCTGCATCAAAACTACCTTGATCCCTTCGCCGGATGCATCACACTCTAGTACAAATGGCAAGGTGAAGTCTAGTAGTGCCAACACTAGACACGTGCCCATGAATTCCTTCATGTGATAAAAGGCTTCCTATGATTTCTCTATCCATATGAAGGCCCCATGCTAGGTAATATCTATTAGCGGTGCTCCAACCTGAGAAAAACCCTGGATGAACCACCTGTAATAGTTGCACAACCCAAAGAATCTTCTCAATTTTGTCACATTCTTGGGCATCGACCAATCCAGAATGGCCTTGATATTCTCTTGGTGCACCTATACCCCCTGTGCACTGATGATGTGGCCTAATTAAAGAAAATCTGTCACACCAAACTCGTAATTGGACTCTTTGGCATATAATGACTATGCCTCCATGATGCTCAATATCTCATCCAGGTGCCTCATATGCTCTTGCCATGACTGGCTATAGATCAAGATGTCCTCGAAGAAAACCAAGACTGATTTCCTTAACTGATCCCTGAATATATGGTTCATGCATGACTGGAATGTAGCAGGTTCATTGGCTAGCCAAAATGGCATAACCAAGAACTCGAAGTGTCCAAAATGACATCGAAATACTGTCTTCTCTATGTCTTGCTCTCAAATGATGATCTGATGATATCCAGAGCATAGATCAATTTTTGAGAAGAAAAATACCCCATGCAATTCATCCACCAATTCGTCAATGCATGGGATAGGGTACCGGTTCTTAATGGTTTTATTGTTCAAGGCTCGATAATCAATGCACATCCTCATGGTGCCATCCTTCTTCAGAACTAAGACAACTGAAGAAGCGAATGGGCTGTTGCTCGGTCTGATGTGTCCCATCACCAACAATTCCTTGATTACCTTCTCTATCTCATCCTTGAACCTCCTAGGATGACGATAGGGGGGGGGGTGATCATAGGTTTGGTCCCCTCCTCCAACTCAATGGTGTGCTCAAACCCCCTATCAGGTGGTCTCCCTGGTGGAATTACCTCAAAGACCTATTGATGTCGTCCCAATAAATTCTTGATCTCTGTATGGTATTGTTGTCGACCTTTTGAATCCTTTTGAGTAGTGATCAAGCATTCTATGACATATGCTACCTCCCCATGTCTGAATATCCTCTCCATCCTCTTGGCTGAAACTGTCATGGGTGCTCCTGTCGACATACCTCTTAGAACATCCTTCTTCCCATCCTGATCTCTAAATCCCATTTCCAAGGTTTGGTAGTTGGTAGTGATTTTTCCCAAGGTAATCATCCACTGAATTCCTAACACCACATCTATGTCCGATAGGTTAAACACATAAAATGTGTCTCTCACTATGTAGTTGCCTAACTTCATCTCTAAGTTTGGAACTCTGTCTATACACTCCACTGTGTGGCCATCTGCTACCGCAACATCAAACCCCTCAAACTCCTCTTTCTGAAGTGCCCGTATCAATACTAGTGAAGTGTCGATGTAGTTGTGGGTGGCCCCACCATCTATCAGGACGATTGCCCATTGCCCCTGAATAATCCCTCTGATACAGAGGGTATCATACCTGGGAACACCAGAAAGGGTCGCTATGACTCCTCCCTTTGCTGGTTTCCTCCTGTTAGCTTTCTTTGACAGTTGTGGGACTACTAGAGGATGGGCTCCTGCAGGTGTCGGTGGTCTACGGGGAGGTTTCTCCTCTGCTAGTGAGAAATCCTCCTCTAAACTAGTGGATCCATTGTCCTACTCCTCCTCCTCATTGTCCATGTTGTCTTCTGCTACCTTAATATAATGAATCTCTCCCTTGCCCATGCACTTGTGTCTTGGGACCCAAGGATATCTACAGCTGAATCAAAGCTTCTTCCTCATAAGCTCTTGCTTAGTATAATTATCCAACTTCTCCTTGCCCTTCCATTCTCTCTAGAATGGCTTCCTGTCTCGATCCCTCTAGGGCACAAATGGTTTGGAGAAAGTTTTAGTCTTTGGCACTGAGTCTGCCAGATCTCAAGTGCAAAGGATGACATCCTGCAAAGTGGGAGGCATGCATGCCTTCACCCATCCTCTCAAAGGCTCTGTGAGTCCTTTTGTGAATAACATGATCAACTTGGGCTTTGATATATCTATCACTGCCACGGCTACCCACTGAAACTCTGTGATGAACGCCTCTACTGTGCCAGTTTGTCTCAACTGGGATAGATCCCTGAAGTGTATCTCAGGATCCTTCCTGTCAAACCTGTCCATGAGCCTATCTATAAACTCCCTATAGGAGGTGATGCAACTGTGACCCAATGTCACCAGTCCATGATACCACCACTCATGTGCCTCATCCTCCAAGTGTAAGGTTGCGAAACTGATGGCCTCTGTCTCATTCATTTGGTTGAGCTTGTAATACATGTCTAGCTTCTGTACCCAAGCTCTAGCGGTGTATTTGGATGATCCATTGAAAGAAGGGATGGTGATTTTCCCAACTTTTCAGATGAAATCAAGGTTATGCCCCTGTTACTGTTGTGGTCCTCCCCTCTGCGACTCTCTGGGGCGGTTCCTGAGTCTGAGTCCACAGTACTTGACTAAGGTCATGTCCTAATGGAAGTCATGACCCTATGCTACATACTCCCTCCTATACTCTGCAATGTCATCGGCATGAGTGTGTGGCCTTTGTGCTATCAATGGTGGTGCTACTACCGGGGATGCCCTCTGAAAAATGGGAAACAAGGTTCTAGGAATCCTACTCGTAGAGGTGTATGTGCGAGAGGGTGAGTGGGGTCTACTGCCTACTCCTGAGTTCCCCTATGCTGCATGTGGGACTTGTGTATCTGGGGTGCCCACTCTAGCCAATCTATCAACCACCTGTGCCAAGGACTGAGACATGGTCCATTGACTAGCTAACATATCGTTTATAACCTGCATGTAACCTACCTCTAGATCTACGGGGGCCTTTCCACTACCCTCTGGTCACTCATACTTGTCTCCTAGCATCCTCTCTATCTCATTCTCAGCCTCACACTTTTCCCTTCTCTCTTCTTCTGTAAGGTATCTAGAGAGAGGTAGTGGGGGGGCCCAGAGGGCCCATAGTGATAATAGTGTAGGTCATTCAATGTAAGGTGGACTAGGTCCACTATATTATTAAATAAGGTCCACTATGGTAGTTAGATATAATAAATAGGTAGTTAGATATAATAAATGTAAGAGGACTTCTTAGAAGGTTCTACTTCTAGAAGATTCCTCCTCTAGAATGTTCTTAGGTGATGGTAGCACTATATAAAGGGGTTCAATCAATGTAATGAGACATGAAGAGAAGTATTGTA